>OX457043.1:32795376-33000376 GCA_949752735.1 Lumbricus terrestris
GTCTTTTTCCCATTTACAGTCGGTGGAAGCAATGGTCAAGCGCCGATTCTGACAGCTGAGTTCCTCTCCTTAAGTCGCAGATTACAACTACGACCTGTATTGTAGGCCGATTATGTCATGTAAAAGGCATAAATAAAAAATGCAGAACAGTAAAGCAAAATGGGAAAAGAAAAAAATCGAGAAAAGACAGAGACTGAAAATTTGCAGAAACACAAATGAAAAACACCAGAAAATTTGCAGAAACTGAAAATGGAGATAAAATATAATATAAGAAAATTTGCAGAAATTGTCTCTTTACATGTTATAATAATTACAAAAAAGACAGAAACTATCAAGGAACGAAGCACAAGAGGCAGACACAGCAAAACCAGATTCAGAAAAGCAGAGAGAGAAAAGCAAAAGCAGAAGAAGCAGACTTAGAAATGGCAGATAAAGTATAAAATCAGAAAGTGCAGATACAAAAAGCAGAAACAGTCAAAAACCACAGAAGCAGTAAGGGAAGTCAGATGCTTAAATTGCAGATGCTCAAAAGGCATATAATTTAGGTTATTTAGCCTATACAACACATAAAATCAGAAACAGAAAAGCAAAAACAGCAAAACGTAATATGAACGAATGTAAAAAAAGAAAATCAAGATTTACTGTTGTCGGATATGGCACAGAATGCTCGCTATTCAAATGAGCGAAAACATCAATAACTGCGAGGCCGTAGCCAGAATTTTATTTCGGTTTTTTTACTGGACCATGAACAAGTCCAAAAGTAACTGTAGCCACAGTTTTTATATGTCGAAACAAGCACCGAATCAACTGACTAAAGGGGGTTTGAAGAATCGTCGTAAGCTCTCATAGCGGATTATATGGATGGCCAATAGGCCTACATTACACGCTGTATAGTTCTTACATCAAATTCCAGTAAATGCATTATTGCTGTTTCACATTATTTCATTGGGGGCGGGAGGTGCTCAAATACCCAAAACAACCCCCTAGCTACAGCCTTGAATAACTGAAGGGTATTATATGCACTCGAATCAAGTATATAAATTACACTTTGACCTACATGTACAATGTTTGTACATGCGAAGAAGGTGTAAAGGCAGAAAGAAGTAATAACCTAGAGAGGAATAGTCATTGTTTGAAAATAGGGAGCAGCACAGCTACATCTACCTCTTATAATAAGAGGCTGATGAAGATTTAACATCATCAGAAGCAACAGAAACGGTAGAGTCAGAAGCTGCTTGGTTTCCTTAAAAGCCTAGACACGGCTAAGCTAGAGAACTGAGTGGAATTAGTGTTTGGCTTAGTGACCGGCAGGGGCGCATATGCAATGCGTGGCGCCCCTACAGATGTCCACTTAGTCCTCCGTCCATTTATTGATTGAAGTCATAATATTATGATGCTGCAGCATGAGAGTCATCAGATTTAAGATTAGTGAAAAAACGACGAAGACATATCATGAATACGAAGCCAAAGTGACAGAAGATAAGAGGCAGTGGGAGGAGGAGGACGAGGACGAGGAGGAAGACGAGGAGGAGGACGAGGAGGAGGGAGGATGAGGAGGAGGAGCCAGCGGGACGAGGAAGAGAAGTAGGAGGGGTAGGGAGGAGGAGGCAGAGAAAGGAGGAGGGGAGGAGGAGGAGGTAGAGGGAGAAGGAGGGAGGAGGAGGAGAAGAAGGAAGAGGAGTAGGATCAACAGATTTAATAAATGGCAGAAGCATTAAGCTCACATGCAGAATCAGAGTCAGAAGAGGAAGCAAAGGAAGAAGGGAACAGCGTTAGCAGAAGAGGAGGAGGAGGAAGAAGAAGAAGAAGAAGAAGAAGAAGAAGAAGAAGAAGAAGAAGATGAAGATGAAGAAGAAGAAGAAGTGGTGGTGGCTATTACGGCATAGCAGCACAGTGTCCATGTATAGACGCTTTAAATTATGCAGATATAGACAGCAGCAGCAGCAGCAGCAGCAGCAGCAGCAGCAGCAGTAGCAGCAGCAGCAGCAGCAGCGGTCAATACAAGGAGAGCGCCGCAGCCTACGTCACGTCTCTTTTCATTTTTGCAGTTTACGATGACAAAAACAGAACAGGACAAGGGCTTTAACCGACTCAGCAGAAGCGCAATGTGTTAGAACGCTAGCCTCTGATGCTCAATAGCCCATCATTATTTCCCAGCTTCCTTTTAAAGGCTGCGATGGTGTCCACTAAAACAAATAGTCATGTCATGAAAGTCATTCGCGAGTCCACAGCTCTTGTACTGAAGAATTCCTGCACGAATGTTTCTTTCAGTCTCTTAAATAATGTATCACTGTGTCAGTGTTTCATCTAGTTCCCTTTGGTTTGGGGACGGGGACGGGGAATTCACGT
Source organism: Lumbricus terrestris (assembly GCA_949752735.1). Taxonomy (NCBI): domain Eukaryota; kingdom Metazoa; phylum Annelida; class Clitellata; order Crassiclitellata; family Lumbricidae; genus Lumbricus; species Lumbricus terrestris. Next base: position 32,797,726 of record OX457043.1, read on the forward strand.
TTTCCTTAGTGGCATGTCATTCCTGTAGGAACTTCCCCCTATAGAGCAGCCTTAGAGATGCCTATACAGGGTGGGCCATAAAAAGTCTCCCCCCAGGTTTTTTGCCAATATCTTGGCCAGAAGCAAGAATTATCAAATGAAATGTTACAGGCTTAAAGGCAATTCATATTTCCGTATAATGACCAAATTTGACCAAAGTATTTCAAGCAAAAAAATAGTTATACCACTTTTAGTGAGACCACCCACTATTTTTAGACGATTCTAAAACATAACGCATAAAAATTTAACAAAAGCGGTTTTATCAAGTCATATCTCAAATTTTCATCATCATCCTTATTATAGCCTATTATTGCATAATTACTAATGTTCTTGGTTGTTTGTTTTTTCCCCCGAGGTATACAGGATCACTCAGGGACTTTACTACCGCCTAGTATAAAATCAAAGTCTGGAAAGGCCTATCCAAGTTCTTGTTGTTGTTATTATTATAACCATTGTCATAATCATAATCATTATTATTATAATTATTGTTGGGCCCATGATATTATTATCAAGAGGACCAGATCCTTCACCAATTCTACCGAAGTCCGCATACGGAGACCTGCGGCTCTAGATGGGCGAAGCGCCGATCTCCGTTTATCTCCGTTGGTCTCCGTTTATCTCCGTTGGTCTCCGTTTATCTCCGTTGGTCTCCGTTTATCTCCGTTGGTCTCCTTGTATCTCCATTTGTCTCCGCGTATCTCAGTTGGTCTCCGATATCTCCGTTGGTCTTCGTGCATCTTCGTTTATCTCCGTTTACCTCCGTTGGTCTCCGTGCATCTCCATTGGTCACCGTGTATCTCCATTGGTCTCCGTGTATCTTCGTTGATCTCCGTGTATCTCCGTTGGTCTCCGTGTATCTCTATTGGTCTCCGTGTATCTTCGTTGATCTTCGTGTATCTCCGTTGGTCTCCGTGTATCTCCATTGGTCTCCGTGTATCTTCGTTGATCTCCGTGTATCTCCATTGGTCTCCGCGAATCTTCGTTGATCTCCTTGTTTCTCCATTGGTCTCCGTGTATCTCCGTTGGTCTCCGTGTTTCTCCGTTGGTCTCCGTATATTGACGTATATAGGTCTGCATATATCCTCGGGAGTCTCCATTTGTCTCCGTAAAAGTCTCCGTATACGCACGACGGATCGAAGGATGTAAACGCCTCCATGCATTCAGGCCATCAACATGTCACTGAATAGGTAATAAGTCATCGCTCTCTGTTCAGTGTCCTGTCCTCAGAGGCGGATCCAGGGGAGCAAATCCGGCCATGCCCTCCGTTTAAAAATTTCCTTATTTCTCACCAGCTATTTATCCAGGGAAGTGGACGTGCCCCCGCCCATAAGGTTCGTAGAGGCTTTCAACAATATAGTGGGGTATAAAGGCGACAGTGAAGACAGAGAGTAAAAGGGAGAAAAGGTAGTGTAGCCTAAAGAAGGACAAAAAGGTCATCAGCTATTTTGTCGGGGAAAATGGTAGGCTTTTTTTGGAAATGGTAACTTTTGCCCGAGATATCGACAAAGGACTAAAAAGGTCATCAACTATTTTGGCGGACAAAAGACCACAACGGACATTTCTGTAAGACTCAAGACCAAACGTTTTGCTCCCCTCCCCCAACGAAAATTTCTGTATCCGCCCCTGCCTGTGCTGAAAATGGATTACTAAGACGGTTCCTCATTTAACTCCTCATTTAGTATAGGCTATGGTTGCCTTACTAATTAAAGAGAGCACAATGGTATATAAATGATTCCAATAATTCACATACCTGTATATTTGTGATACTAAAAATGTGGTCGCATCGTTCATGGTTATCTTCTATTAAGATGCAGCAGAAGAGATGATCATTTTTCGGTCGCATTATCGACCAAAATAAGCAAAACTGATGCAGATTATTATTATTGACATTGAAGCTTAGAAGACAGTTCCGGTTCTGGGACTTCCCGGTTAGGGAGGGCGGGGGACTCAAATATGTGAGAGGTCCCCAATTTAGAAGTCCATTCTATAGTCTATACGTGACTATATACAAACATATGCTAAATCACTATCAACTGATGTAAATGCAACAGTCTAATTGCAGTGTTAAATCAGATGTGCCACAGTGCATGTACCTCAGGAGTTTAGCTAAACATGCATGCAACATAAAATGTAGACTATTCTCAACCATACTTCCAGACGGTTGGTTGAAACCGATTAAACTCTTGCGCCAGTCTACTATAAGCGAACGAAGAGAAAAGAAACTATATATATATAAATATTATAATCTAATGACAACAGATGGAACGGGGCATTCAATGAAGTTTTTGGGAGCATCAAATACCCTATAGCGTGGGCATTGATTAGGCTAAGTTGCATGGAACGCGAATTGAGATAAAGCGCAAGAATCGTCAAAGAATTCGCGAAAACATAAGTAGGTCTACTGGATAAAAATGTGAATTCTCAGACGACGCCGAGAACTAAAAAAAAGATTCCGAGAAACTGGAATTGCACACGCGCCTCAGTTACGGCGGCGGCGGCGGCGGCCTCCATCTATTTCCGCATCCGATCTAATACAAGCGAGCGGAAGTTCAAGCGATTTCGTGCAGAGAAAACGAACAAAGAAAAAATGAACGTCTGCTTCAAAATGGCGACCGGAAGTAGATGACTGGAGAAAAAAATTGGAATGGAGGTCACTGCGAAAAAACCTGAGAGACATATGGAGCAGTGGGGATACTTCGAAAGGATTTCTGAAGAATGCTTGCATGGTCATTAAATGGAAAATGTTATTTTTTTGCAAATGCTCGGTGATGTAAAATTCGGACAATCCAGTGCCAGAAACACAGCACAGAACAACCGAAGGAGGTATAGACAAATAAAGAGTTACCAAAGTGAATTAGCGTTGAGGAAAGTAGCAAGGACGGTGGATAATAGTATGCGGCATTGGAAATGAACTGAAAATCAAACTCCAGGAACTTATAAAGTTATCACTGCATGGAAAGTAGATGATATAGATGATATAGATGATATAGATGATATAGGCTAGATGATATAGATGATATAGATGATATAGATGATATAGATGATATAGGCTAGATGATATAGATGATATAGATGATATAGATGATATAGATGATATAGATGATATAGATGATATAGGCTAGATGATATAGATGATATAGATGATATAGATGATATAGATGATACAGATGATATAGATGATATAGATGAGGGTTTTTGAATTAGAATTATAACAGATATAATATTCAGTGCAAAATTTGCGAATTTGTCGAATGTTTCGACAGATTCTGGTGGATTGGGGAGGTCGTTTTAGGAAGAAGCTAAAAACGAGCTTTCCGAGAGTATTTGTAAGGATTTCGCAGTGCATGGTTCTAACATGCATTGCATAGTTCTAACATGCATTGCAAGGTTCTAACATGCATTGCATGGTTCTAACATGCATTGCATGGTTCTAACCTTCATGTTCATTCAATCATTGCAGATTGCATGATAACATTTCAACCACATTGGACCTCTCTCGCGTTCTACTATGGCGAACAGTTCTGTATTTTATTGCATCGTTCTGTTTATAGACCTAACTACGAGTGCTGAGTGGTACTGGCACATGGGCTGATATATTTGTTACATCGAATACAGTGTGTATCTGTGTTATGGATATTCTATTGTATTGCATTGCTTTGCGTACTGCAGTACTGCATTCAGCGCTGCAGCGAATCTTACTCGTGCACCAATGGCTACTTTGCTGTGGCCCTCTCGTGATTTAATCAGATGCCGTTTTGGCGACTGATTCGATACAAGAAGGTCGAAAGAAATCTACAGATCTATCGACTATTTTTATATACATCCATTGCAAACTACTTCTCAGTTGCCATCGCCAGAATAACACAACGACGACGACCACGGATCGAGCGCTGATCAACGACAGCTGATACTTCTTTCCTTCCTTCCTTTCTTTCCATCCTTTCTTCCTTTCTTTCCTTCTTCACTCTCTGACGTAGTTCCGGCGCTGTTGGCAAAAAACTCCTCCCTGGAAAGGGAGCAGTGCAGACGGTCGTCTAGTAATCGGTTTTATTGCCACCCTTCTGTGCCGCGTTTGCCGAAGCTTTCTGTGTTGATGTCTGAGCGACGTGCGCGTGTATATGTAAAGTGTATAATGATAGAGAACAAGATATATATAGCCCCTATGATCGTCGGCGAAAGCCGGATATAAAACGATATATATATATATATATATATATATATATATATAGAGAGAGAGAGAGAGAGAGAGAGAGAGAGAGAGAGGCAGACAGACAGAGACAGACAGACAGAAAACAGAAAGGCACACAGCCACCGAGACAGACAGAGAGTGAGAGAAACGGGAATTAAAGACAGACATATAGAGACAGACAGGGAGAGGGACAGACAGACAGACAGACAAAGAGACAGGCAGACATATAGAGAAACAAATAGACAGAGATACAGAGAGACAGAGAGAGGGACAAAGAGAAAGATAAACAAATACGTATAATGATCTACTATAGGAGAAAGCACAGAGGGAGTCGGAATCAGAAGTCAGTGACCGTCGCGACAACGAGACAATAAAACCTCGTGAATTATGAAAGTGGTTCTTGCTCTGTCGTTTTTTTGCTTCCCGGGATAAAGATGCGATCTTTGGGCTAAAAAGTAGTTCCGGAGAATTGTTAAACGTCTGGGTATACTCGGCCAATTCTCATCAAGGTCGGTCAGCGAGAAAGTATATAACGCGTCATGAGGCGACAGAATAAAAGCGTTGAATGATTGAATCCCAGCTAATTGCCCTCTGAAAAGATGACACGTGTTTCTCTCTTGCGTGTCCAGATAATATAAGCTTCTGCCAAAGAGACCGTCCAAGATCCGCGATGAAAACCAGCATGACAATTAACTGGGGATGCTGCTAGACCATGGTTCCCATGGAGTTGGATATGTGAATATAGAATATCTCACTATAGGGCACATAAAAAACTAAGGGGTTGAACCCCTTCAATTCCCGGCAATTTTCACCCTAATAAAGACAATACCAGATTTATCGATACGGTCCAAAGTCTCACTGACCAGCGTAACAAGATGATAGTATATTGACTGTGGCAGGAGTTGAATAGGACATAGATAATTAGATATTTATCTCGATGCCACCAGTAATTCTTGCCGAACAAGTAGCAGCAGCCAAGTACGAATAGGCCATGGCGTCAATCACTACAGTGTCATTCCAACTCAAAGAATAGGAATTGCGCCACCGGATGAGGAGCATGATGAGTCCGTCGGATCTTTTGCAGTCGTCGGTTCTGGATAAGCTAGACATGTAGTTCGGTTAGGTCAAAGGATCAAGGGCGGTCATGCGATCTATGGCAGCAGCAATGATTCATCCGCGAGGGCAAAGGTGAGGTTCGCAAATAGTTTTCCGCCGTTATTTTTTTGTAGAAACTGGGCAAAACCTGCTGAAAAGTTAATAAATAGCAGAGACCTATAATAATTATTATTATCGTGCTGTTCAACAACCATTCTTGACTGTCGTTATCTTTACTGTCTTCCGCTTCATCAATTCTCTGCTTTTTACTTTTAGCACTGACGACATCATCAGCATCAACATCATGATCACTAAGTTCATTATTGTTCTACTATTCATTCCAGGGGCGGATCCAGAGGGGCAATCCGGCCATGGCCCCATTTAAATATTTCTTTATTTTTGACCAGCTGTTCTGGCTCGGAAAGTTGACGTGTCCCCCCCCATGAGTAGTTTCGTAGGACCATCTCCACGCCCGCGAGGTCTGTATACGAGGTCTGCACGACTAAAAAAAGGTCATCCTATTTTTCGGCGACCAAAACGAAAATTGTTTCCTGTCCCAAGACCGAAAATTTTGGCCCCTCCTTCGAAACTTTCTGTATCCGACCCTGCTTCATTCCATCATACACATCGCTGTCATCAACGCCGTCACCCTTGTGCATGGCGACGTCACCTTCTTTTCAAAATAGCAGTTTTTAATTATAATTGAGTGTCATTAACTGGAAAAGATAGCGCGGCGTAAATGCAGCATCGGGGACCTTGAGTGACGGCTACGGTTAAGTTAGACATCGTGAGGGTCGGTTACGGTGAGGTAAGGCGTCGTGAGGGTCGGTTAGAGCCAGTGTTAGGGTTAGTGTCGTCATTAGATATTATCGAAAGATACTGCATATGCTTCGGTCCCCGATAGGCTACCGCAGTTGCGCCTATAACGCTTACACTATGGTCAATAATTATGTTTATCAGCATATATACACCGCTTTTCTTTTCTCATCTGTTCTTGTTTTCGTGTTCTTCACTTGAGTCTTATTCGACCGTGCTTCCACCCTTACCGTGTCCGTGTTTTGTCACGGCTATTTCTTCTTTCTCGTGCTGTATTGTCTGTCGGTGACATCCATCCTTCGATTGTATAGTATATCTACATTATAACTTGCTGTAAAAATTACTATTTATTCTGCTTATACCGTCTTGTAGGCGTCTGGAACGCAAATAAACAACATGTTTGATTTTGTCAATAATCCTGAAACGGCGTCCTACTCTGATTTAATGAAAATGACGTCTCGCAAAGCAGCAAACACGTCATTCGTATTATTTCGTGTGTCGCGCACGAAATTACGTCACAGGTAAACGATGACGCAACAATTTGCAGCCTGCTCAACGAATATAAAGCAGACGACACAAAATAATGCATTCATAACGAAATTTTTATAGCACCATAGAAGATTTCTGCTGCGCTGATATTGTTGAGAGACGACAAGATTTAAAATGTCTTCTTATTGAATTGAATTGTATTGTAATGTAAAGTGTTGTATTTGTTTGTATTTGCACTTGTTATAGCGCTCCTTCAAGCTCTCTACTCGGAGGCGTTCCCGACTACAGAGCGGACACTGCATCGGAGTTCCGCGCCGAAGCGCTGAGCAATTGCGAGTGGAGGACTTGCCCAAGGTCCCCACGTGGCGGCTTGAGGTGGATTCGAATCTGCAACCCTTCGGCTGCAAGGCGACGAACATACCCACTACACCACCGCGCCCCACGATTATAGTGAATCTGACGACTTATTGAGCTCTTCTTGCAGCAAGAGTTTTCCAGAAGCGCTCCCAGTGCGTGCAACCCCGAGAGAAAAGAGGATTTGAGGCGAGATAAAGATAAGTAAAAGCTGCCAGAGAGAATAACAGATCGAACTGATGTTGAAAGTCCATTCCGTCATCCATATTAATTGAAGGGTCAATGCAGGCAAGTGAGCAATAGCGATCCTGACGCGGGGAATAAAGAGGTTAAGCCGATCAGAGGACCTAAGAGTGCGCAGCGAAGTGGCAGGTGTGAGACGAAGTACAATATCGCAGAGATAAAAATTGCTCGTTGCATTATTATTTTTATACCCGATCTTGAAGTAGGCCTACACAGGATATCTTAAGCGTCAAATTATTTTAAAAGAACATTGTCATTACGTTTCATTATTATATCATCATCATCATCATCATCATCATCATCATCATCATCATCATCATCATCATCATCATCATCATCATCATCATCAATCATCATCATCATCATCATCGTCATCGTCGTCGTCGTCGTCGTCGTCATCATCATCATCATCATCATCATCATCATCATCATCATCATCATCATCATCATCATCATCATCATCAATCATCATCATCATCATCATCATCATCATCATCATCATCATCATCATCATCATCATCATCATCATCATCATCATCGTCATCATCATAATGATCATCATCATCATCATTAAATGCACATAATCTATACTAAACGCCTTTACAGACCATGCATACGCACGTATTATATTGGTGGCGCTGATCAATCGCCAGCGAAGAACTTTGTTAGATGTCCATAAAGTAGTGAACGTCTATAGATCTGATGTGAGAGAATAGATGGTGAATATGAAACAAAGCAAGGAGTATTATGTCTGGAACGAGAAGGGGAAAAGAAGGCACCAGAGTCGATTTACGACTTCTGCTGCTGCTGCTGCTGCAGACATTCCAAGGTCTGCGATGAATCTGTCACGGTCAGCTTCTCACTATTCACTGCCTCATCCCGAAGGAGGGAACAGAATTGCGTCTGGAATGATGGCCATTCCAGTCCTTCTTATACCGTTCCCTTGAATTTCGACCGACGCTGGTTCCCTGAAGATCTATGCTGCCCGACCGGCGTCAAAGCGCAGTTCCATTGAGCACGATCGGCTGCATCGTACCTCCTCCTCCTCCTCCTCTTCATCCTTCTCTCCTTCTCATCCAACCTCCGTCTTTTGATCTTCTTCTTCCACTTCCTCCTCTACGCATTCCTCCTCGTTCTCCTCCTCTTCCTTCTCCTCTTCTTTTTTCTTCTTCTCCTCCTCCTCCTTCTCCTATTCCGCATCCTCCTTCTCTTTCTTCTTCTTCTTCTCCTCTTCTTCAATTCTTCTTCTTCCTCCTATTCCTCGTCCTCCTCTTCCAACTACTATCCTTAAAACTTCTTACATCTTCTCACGCTTCTGTTGGACACAGAGAATGGACTCTCAATAAAACGAAGAGAAGAGAGTAAGTAACGACCATTCCTTTAACTCGACCAATAAAAGAAGAAATAATGAGGACAGACGACCAATTATTGTGCAGCAGCCGTGCGTCCACTTATTTTTCTCCTTCGCTTTTAAACTCTTTAAGCCCACGTCTCCACTTCAACGGTTATAGAGAACTATATTTTCTACCTTTGTCGCTCATTACTTCTGTGATTGCACAATTTTAACATTCTTCTGATTGTTAAGTCTATCCTTATATTTTATTCTCAGTCCAATTTGTGCACTGCCCTCTTTATAGCTCTTCTAACCAATCCTTCATTTCCACGGTCGTTCTTAAAAATGCGAAGTAAATGGTAAATAAGAAACATTCCTTTAACTCGGTCAATAATTGTTCTTCTCACATCATCTTCATTTTCCTCTCGATGTTTCACGGTTTCAATTATTTTTTCTCTCATAAACATGTCGTCTTCATCGTCGTTATCATCATCGTCATTATATTCATCGTCATTACCTTCATCGTCATTATCTTCGTCTGCATTATCTTCATCGTCATTATCTTCATCGTCGTTATCTTCTTCTGCACTATCTTCTTCTGCATTATCTTTACCGTCATTATCATCATCGTCATTATCATCATCGTCATTATCTTCATCGTCATTATCGTCATTATCTTCTTCTGCATTATCTTAATCGTCATTACCTTCATCGTTATTATCATCATCGTCATTATCTTCATCGTCATTATCTTCATCGTCATTATCGTCATTATCTTCTTCTGCATTATCTTAATCGTCATTGCCTTCATCGTTATTATCATCATCGTCATTATCATCATCGTCATTATCTTCATCGTCATTATCGTCATCGTCATTATCTTCATCGTCATTACCTTCATTGTCATTATCTTCATCGTCATTATCTTCATCGTCATTATCGTCATTATCTTCTTCTGCATTATCTTCGTCGTTATTATCATCATCGTCATTATCTTTACCGTCATTATCTTCATCGTCATTGCTTTCATCGTCATTATCATCATAGTCATTATCATCATCGTCATTATCTTCATCGTCATTATCGTCATTATCTTCTGCATTATCTTAATCGTCATTACCTTCAGCGTTATTATCATCATCGTCATTATCTTCATCGTCATTATCTTCATTGTCATTATCTTCATCGTCATTTTCTTCTTCTGCATTATCTTCATAGTCACTATTCTCATCGTCATTACCTTCATCGTCATTATCTTCATCGTCATTATCTTCATCGTCATTACCTTCATCGTCATTATCTTCACCTTCTTTGACTCTTGATATGGGCCTACCCATCTTATACTTAGCCCTGAGTTACTACGCTCTTCCTCATACCATATGTCTCTTTTTCTTTCGATTCTGCCCTCAACAGAGTCAACATATGCAGGTTCTTATGTCCAACGACGCCATTCATTTCCATTCTGTGCCTCTCTCTTGAGTCTCTTCAGTCCTCTGTAGCCCTTTTTTTATCATCATCCAGTCCAGTAGCATCGTTCTTGGTCTTCTTCATCGTATGTTCCCCATCCATTCTCCCATCGATGATGTCTCTAATTGCGAATTGTGGTGTCACCCCTCTACATGTGGCCAATCCATTTTCTCTGCCGTCCTCGTTTTGCCTTCCAGCATCAATATTTTTTTTTCTCCCACCACCATCTGTCTTCATCCGTCTTGTCTTCCCTCCAGTTGACTCTACCATTCTGCGCCAAATCAACATTTTTCAATCTGCAATACTATTATACATGTATGATGTATACCATAATAATTATGTTAAAGTATCAAAATCCAATGTTCGTTCACGTTTTCCTTTCTCCTGGACCCGTATAGACTTTATCCTTCCTTCAACCTTCACTTCTATCGCTTTCTACTTCCTCCTTCAATCTTTGCCTACCAATAATTAATTCCCATCTTTTTTTCTTGACTGACGAATTGAAATCCTCCCGTGTACCTCCTGCTATATTTCCGCAACGAACAAGAGTCTCTTCTTCCCCATAACCTATGTGATCACATCCCCCCTCCTGTGCACATTCTCTATTGTCGTTCGTCGCATTTTCACATGTATAGACAATCAATCTCTGCCAGGAACAATCAGAAGCATCGCTGTTCGTTGCTAGGCAACGCATCCTTCCTCTCGCTATGCTCTCTCTTGTGATGCCTCTCATTGTTCATCCTGCTCCTCCTCCTCCTCCTCCTCCTCCTCCTCCTTCTCCTTAGATTTTCACGTAACTCACAACATCTGATCAGGATAAATGCTTGAGTGCGCCCATGGATCGTTAGAATCTTAGAATAAGTTTAGCTATTGCACTGGAACTAGAAATTGTTATGAGGGTTGAAATTAGACTGTATTATTGGAAGGTTGCTTTTACCCCCCCCCCTCCCACACACACACACACATATACGGTCAAATCAAACAGTGATATTCTTGAGGTCATTGAGGCCTTGGCACGGGTCTAAATGGCGCCGTATGAATAAATTATGAGATACAATACATGCATGTGCTATGTTCATTCGAACAACTAAAATTGGAATTGCAAAAGTACATGCAGGTCATCCAACAAGGCTTTAAAAACGATGAACGTCGTTAGCCTATTAATAGACACACAGGTAAGATATAATTGATTTCGTTTCTCTCATTCGAAAAATTGCGTGTGGTCATGACCAGATATTTTAAGCGCATCGAAGCAGCAGCGCTTATAGGAAGGTTGGAGGACGGACGGATGATAGGAACGAAAACAGGGCAGCGGTCGGTGAGGGGTCATCCATCAAATACACGATGACGACGGATATGCACAAGAAAAGCAATCATGTAACAGATGGATTAGACCTCAGCAACATCGGAAACAGACACCCAACCAACCGACCAACAGACAGACAGACAGACACATACAGACATATACACCCAACCAACCAGCCAATAGACAGACGGACATACAGACAGACACATACAGACACATACACCCAACCAACCAGCCAATAGACAGACGGACATACAGACAGACACATACACCCAACCAACCAACCAATAGACAGACGGACATACAGACAGACACATACACCCAACCAACCAACCAATAGACAGACAGACATACACATATAGACACAAACACCCAACCAACCAACCAATAGACAGACAAACACAGACACCCAACCAACCAACCAATAGACAGACAGACACAGACAGACACAGACACCCAACCAACCAGTCAATAGACAGACAGACAAGTCGTGTCGCGACAAAACAGCTGCCTTTCACATTATATCAACCTTGTCCGTTGTGCGGAATTGGCGTCATGCAGGCAGCAAGACCGGAAGATACGTAGAAGGATCGACAGGGACTGAGACAGAGGCAAACGGATGCAGGGAACGACGCTTGGAAGAACGCAACCAGGCAAGTATCATTTATTGCTGTCGTCTCCGTGTTCCTTGTCCTGGACATCCTATCATATTCATTTTGCATGGACTGTGTGTGTGTGTGTGTGTGTGTGTGTGTGTGTGTGTGTGTAGGTGTGTGTGTGTGTGTGTGGTGTGTGTGTGTGTGTGTGTGTGTGTGTGTGTGTGTGTGTGTGCGTCTATTGTGTGCTTGTATATATTATGTGTGTCTGAAGCTGTTATACATGTGCACACGTCATACACAGATAAGCTTAATAGAGGAAAATAGAGCCTATATTTCATGTTGTATGATGTTTTATGTCGTTGTCTATATATCACAAGCATCATAAATATTTAAATATTACTCATAACATCGATTGTTTGATGCGTTAAAGTTAAATTCCGATCCAGATAGGCTGTATGCGATGATGATATACGACAAGATGACTGATATAATTTAATATTGGTCAATATCATGGCAGACAGCCACAATTATTATAGCCTACACAAAATAGCCATAATTATACAAATTTACGTGTGGCAGCGCTGTATTGCATTGTTTTCAAATAATTCTGAATGCCTTTAGTAGGTGTTCCAGAGGTGTTCCAAGTTCGAAAAGCCACCGGAGAAGAAATAGGTTTTGAGAAAAGCAGAGGAGAATGAAGAGGAGAATGAGAAGAATGAGAATGAGGAGGTTGGAGAGGAGGAGGAGGAAGAGGAGGAGGAGAAGCGGTTGCCACTTAGAGCCTGAGAGCGAGACAGCGATAATTTTATGTTAAACAAACCGTGGCAATCTTTAGACAAGGCAATCGGATGTGGATACATAAAACAGCAATGTCAAATTCTTATGAGCGTCTCATAAAAACTCAATAATGATAGCAGGCCTTCACGCATAGGTCTAGGCTATATACAAGTCAGTCAGTCAGTAGCCTCTATTTGCATCTGACATTGGCACATGCGTTACATATAGCCTCAAACGATTGCATATTTTGAAAATAATAAGCTATCAGGATCATGATTGTGTGCCAATTGATCAGATTATAAAAGTCACGCATGCACATCTAGATAGTAACAATAATAATAACAATAAATTATGATAATAGTAATAATAATGATGATAATAGTAATAATAGTAATAATAATGATGATAATAGTAATAATAATGATGATAATAGTAATAATAGTAACAACGATAATAATAATAATTGCAAAATTCAATAAAATAAATAAATTAAAAAAAATATTAGATCTAATTGTAATAGTAATAGTAATAGTAACAATGACGATAATAACAGCGAGTCAGCGATAATAATAATAACGACTAGGTGCCGTTCCAGATGTTTTTATTTTAGTAATAGAGTGTAAGTCCCTGAGGGATCATATGTACCTCGAGGCAAAAAAATAATAATTATAATTATAATAATAACAATAATAATCAACATGCAAGACACATTGGGAACCAAACCTACGAGTTAAAGATTAAAGACAAGAAGCATGATAGTAATTATTAGCCGTTTGAACAGAGGCCAATAGCGAGAGCATGTAGAACTGGTGAAATAATTCTTGTGAAGGGAATCGTGACTAAAATCAATGGAAAGCACCGTCTGGAAAGGCTTTGGCGCACATGCACTCAGTGCGCGGCGGACATGAGAGAAAAATGTCAAGGGTTGTCCTCGGAGAACATTAATTGCTGAAGGCACAGCTCTAGGTCATCTGGCATGATTAATAGGAAGCATGGCTGAATAACAGCCAGTCCTTGAAGTATATAGGCAATATTAGGCAGAAAACGAATATAGATGGAGTTGGACGATAAGAAAAAAGCTTTTCTGGTTAATTGACTGCAGTCTGGCAGTCAACCAGAATTATTCTTCTTCAAAGATATGAGTGTCTGCCATTGGACTGTTGAGACAAATTCCTGGATTTTCTTGCTGGGACAGGTCGACATAATTAGATCCTAGATCATAATTTCTGCTTTTCTGATCGATAACTGCAGAAGCTGCTTGCCTGTTTGGTGTGTAGCCTATAGTACTGACTGCATCTGACTGCGTATATGATAAATAAGCTTGGAAATACGCATTGCATCATGAGTTCGCATAAACGGTTTATGTAGACAGCAGGGCTTTTTAAACGTGGAGTTGTACACAAAATGTGCAGTTCTAAATGGATTTGTGCTGTTGTATAAGCACTTCTGTACAGTTAAAACTGGCAAAAAGGTCCGATTGGTAGCAATTTACCATGGCAGATGGGAAAGGAAAGAAGGAGTTGTGCAGTTCTAAAAATTCATTTAAAACAGCCCTGGTAGAAAGAATTCAACGTAGACGTCATTGCGCATTGGAACTTGTATACAGATTGCATAATTATAAGCTCATTCGTCCACGATTGCATACTGTAGGCCTGCATGTAATTAGTGAAAGATTTTGTTTATAATGATGATGACTATATGAAATTATATAAAATTATGCATAGGTCTATACCCTGGTTTACATTGTTTTATATTGGCCTACATAATTTACACGTTGACAGCCTAAACTCACGATAAAATAACCTGATTAGCCATAACGTAGGCCTAGTATAACATTCTTACGATGAAAAATCGCATGATCTGAATAAATGATGCGCGGAGCAACGAACGTTTCCTAGAACCTGACTGATCTATGGATGATGATGTGGAAGGCGTGACTGCATGGAAACCTAAATTCCGTGCACCTGTGTCCCCATAGCAACGGGGAGTCATGCATGACTCATGCTACAGTGATGATCTGATGCCAGCCGCAGCAACCGACTCCGCTTCATCCTCACTTCATGCATCCTCAGCTGCAATTAAGTAAATTCCAAAACACTGACAAACTGCAGAAGCTGTTTTTGATTGGGATTCCAATCGCCAGGCATGAGACGACCCCGATCCCTCCCACACATTAGTTGTACGTAGGCCTACATCACTGGTGATTGGCCAAATGCCTCTATTCGCTGTCTCAAACCCAATTTTTTCTATTGGTCTGTCGCACTGGGAGCGCCTCTGAACAGTGTGCACTGCGAGAGGCACTAACTAAATTTCTAGATATACAATGCAATAAATTATAATGATCGATGCTGCAGCTAATAACTACAACAACCAACCGCAGTTTAACTCTGAAGCCATTTTATCCCGCTGGTGCCATGGCCAGCTCAGAAACCTGTTCTATATAGGCAATTCACAGCTGTTCGCAGTATTCAGAGCATCACCAATGCTTTGCTTCAGCTAACAACAATGGATGGCGTAAAAGACAAAGGTGTCAGGAAGGAAATCAAGGAAATACGTTTATTATTGATTTACGAGATTCTGAATGTTAGAACATCTCGTGTACATGTCTATCATCTATATTATAAGGCAGAAACACTTTCCTTATGTTTGTTTGTTTGTACGCTTTTGACTCTCCCCTGCAGAATAGGCTCGGAAATGAAACAGCGTCGGTTTAAAAAAATTATTGCAATCGATTCTTACCCAAATTATAAGGTCATCGCAACTATTTTCCGGTTTTAATTCAATTTAAAACAAGAATTATTAGCGTTTTAAGACAGATTTCATCATTAATTGATAACGCCAGCGTTAAGTGAAGAGTCTAATCCCGCATGACGTCATACCCGCCCAGTAATAATATCCGCAGCGCCCCGCAGGGGTGGGTCAAGTTTGGCTTTTTGGGGAAGCGAGATTGGGTGGAGGGTTGGCGAAAACCCGAAATTTAGTAGTCAACGATGGGTACCAGAGTGGAGTAGTGTTTAAAACCCTAAATTTCGCTTTAGAACTCGAGTTATTAGCGTTTTAAGACAGAAGCGTTGTTAATACAGATTTCATCGCTCACACTTTGGTAAACAGTATCGAGCTTTAGTAAAAGAGTCTACAGCCCGAATGACGTCATACAAGCCCAGTAATAATTTCCCTAGCGCCCCGCAGGGGCGTGTTACGTTTGGCTTTTTGGGGAAGCGGGGTGGGGTAGAGGGTTGGCGAAAACCCGAAATTTAGCGGTCAACGTTGGGTACCATAGGGGAGTAGTGTTTAAAACCCTAAATTTCCCGGGCAATGCCGGGTTACACATCTAGTACAAGATAAAGCAAGACACGCGAATGTAGGCCTATAGACCGAATGCAAAAGGGCGTGGCCTAATGTGCGACTCTGTGGTCGGCCATATTGGCTCACAGCTGTGAACTGTTGTCAAAGTAGGCTATACGCCGTTACCACCTCTGTAATATACTATATGTGCCGTTACCGGGTGAATTGTTAGTTGATGGAATAAAGTTATCGTCATTGGCCAATTGATTTATCCATAGGCCTATACCTTAACCCACATAGCGGTCTAAACACCGTCCAGCCTGGAGCGGCCCGAATCCCTGAAGCGAATTTCGGCCGGAGCCCAGATTTGCTATTATAAACAAGCCTATGCTTTATGTTTTTCACGGACTGGACTGAGACAGATGGATGATCGGGTAGAACGGGTTGGCTGCATGTCACGAACTTAATTGACTTATCCTCCTCTGGCTGACATGGACTTCTCTTTGGCAAAGAAACAGAAGAAGGCTTGGCAGCTAGTTGAGTGCTGGATCCTCATATCTTTGTCACTGTATCTGGTTTGTTGACTATATACAGTATCTTATGCACACCATTGTCTTCAAGTTCCTTAGCTTCTACATTGTAAGCTGTCTGCTTAATCTGCTTCATCACCTGCTTCATCTTGAAAGTTGTTAGCAAAGGCTGATCCAACAGACTTAGAAATAGACCGCTTTTATTCTAGATTGTCAGTTTGGCCATGAACTGCAGAGCTGCCCTTTATGTCACCTTGCTCTGACTGTTATGCTTGTTTTTATCAATGGACATACTACATGCACTCGCTTAACTTCTGAACATGGCAGAAACAGTTATTGTAAAATGATGGAAAATGATAAGGCATTGATGGAAAGAAAGACAGGTATCACACCAGAAATTAAAATGGATTTTGAGCATGCAGGATAGCAGCCTCCAATCTGAAAGATGTTTGTTACACAAGTGTATCGACACCTTTACAAGTTGCTTAAGCCTATTAATTTTGCCATCTCATTGAATCCAAATTTAAATTGGCTGCAACAGAGCATGAAGTGTTGCTCATGAGCAGCTATGTCATTGATGATCAAGATATTCAACTTGTCAAGGAACATCATTAGACCTATTATTGTTATAAGATACAAGCACCGGTATGCAGTCTTGTGAAATTGAATTTTGCAACTTTGTTTTGCACACATTCCATTCTGCAGTTCTATGCATGTTTGTAGGCACAGCAACTATACTATTATGTTAGTCAATTTCGGATGCATGTAAGCAACCGAGAAGCTTCACCATTTTTCCCATAATTGTGTGATTTACCTGAGCTTTTTGGAAAGTCAACCATATAATATTTTAATCACTGGCAACTATAATGGGTACATAGCCTCACACATTTCAAAGAAGTAGAAAAATATTTTCTTCAATATTTACTGAAAATATTTTATGCTTTGCAGTCTTGTTGTCGTAGGTTTAGCAATTAAATTTATTAACAAACTTGCTATGACTGAATATTGTTGAAGTAAACTGTTAACACAAGGGAGACCTAATAGTAACAGGTCCCCTGATACCAGCACAACAACTAGCTTACAGCACTGCAACCGACTATATATGCAGCAAAATAGAAAACAAATTTGAAATAAAACACTGACTAGGTAACTATAGTAATTCCACGGTGAGAATACTGTGCACTATTCAGAAAATGGCACAGCAAAATTGCTAAGATTGCTTTTAAACATCAGTAGCATATCTGAACCATACTATGATACTGTCAGTGTGTCCAATCTCCCGAGATGCTTTTTAAATTAAATAAAGGGATAAAGGTTTTCTAATTATAGTGTACTTTTGATGCACTGATGTGTTCTCCCAACGTGTACTCTATGCGCAAACGTTTGAAACTCAACTTTGTTCAAATTCCACAGCTCTTTTTGCATACACGCTGCCATATGACGAGAGGCATTAATAAAATTTATTAATGACACTCGTTAGGCCTAATGGTGAATCCGCGATCAGCTAATTCGGCTATTCGCTGAAACAACATGCTCAGATAATAATTTGTCGAATAGACCTAAATGAATTAAATAACTCCCTAAGGATTGTGGTGTCTGTATTGAGACCATGTCTCTATGCGAGCCGACAAGGTGGTCTGTCATAGAACATCGCAAAACAGCTCGATCATTGTAACGGAGCCTTTCAGTTTTGCTTGCGATAGATTGTCTCTGGCTGCAGTTTTTAGCCGCCGGTGCTCTTCGCACATTAACCTGAACATTCAAGCCCGTGTATTTTGGTCTTCTCTAATTGAACCTTTATTCATTTCAGTAAGTTTGCCGCAGATAAAACAGTAAAAACCCAGGAAATAATTGTTATAGTAAGCGCTATTCGCATACGTATCCAATGGCAACAAGTATTACCTGTATATCAAGATGGCGCAGGCCATTATGCAAATGAGCCGTGACGCCACTACGCAAACCCCAAATATAGGCCTACACATTATGACGACAGCATTATATGTTTCCTGCATATTTTGTCTCCACATACATGTACAGTGGTTGTGGTGTGCACATGCGGACCGGGGTAGCAGCTTGCCATTAAACCCGATAAAAGCAAGTTTTATTGGTTCTTATTGTGCTGCATGTGCGGAACAGGCGGCGTCACAAGATACACGCGCATGCATACATGTACACGTGTACAATTTGTACACGCTTTCATTTTTCCTTAGCGACAGGCAGTTGCTAGGGAAGAAGATTATAAGAAGACGAGAACAGAGGCAGAAGCAGGAGAGGAAATAAAAAGAATAAAGAGAAAGAGGGGGAGAGATGGATGAATTTATGGCAGACGGACAATTCGCCTTTTGAACCGATTATTGCTCAACTACACACGCTCCAGTTTCTTACATGAAAAAAATAGAAACGGAGTTTCGAAATGCTCACAAATTTTGCAAATTTCTTAATTTACTGCATTTTGATGCAAGCAGCAGGCTTACATTTATTCCTATGCATGCAGGGTATTTTGGACGTGTCATGCATAACTGATAAACACACGGATAAACAATTGTAGAGCCATAGTTTAAAGCTCATGAGCCTCAAAACAAATGATGATTGGGATATTCTACATTATTTCAGTGTCAGTGCATTAGTATGGATCTATTTGTCGTGCTGAATGAATACAGTGTTCGGTCCCATCGTTTACAATGCCCACGACGTATTATGCTCGTGCAACAGTTGATGAACGCAAATGAACATACAATGAGCTGTGTATCATGTCTGCAGTTATGCATCTCGCACACAGATATTATGCGTGCATAATTTGTATATGCATATATATATATATATATATATATATACAAGAGCCCCGAATGTACACAGCAGTAGCGGCGCTGGGGGGGGGCTAAGGGGGCTAAAAAGGCCATCCATTTTCCTCCCATGTTAAAATTAAATTTTCGCACGAAAAACCCCGTTTAGCCCCCCCAAAACTGAAATCCTGGCGCCGCCACTGACACTTAGTCCATTGGATCAACACCGTGCATGTAGGCCTACATGTACATGTACGTGCGGCATCATTGGCAATCATGTCTACTGTATGTGGGACACAGGTATACAGGCTAAGCCTACTTTGTCCATGATGACAGGTATTATAGCCGTGAGTCCCATGACAAAGCTCTGCTGACAAGATTTACAATGTCAGAGGCTTTGGTGCATCATGTCCACACTAGTTTGTTCGTCGCTTTCAAGAGTTCAAATTTACCATTGTACACTTGTACATGTAATGTGCATGCAGTCAGTGATCAGTTAGTAATCGCAATAGTATAGCATTATGATAGGCCTACTCTCGAAACTTCTAAAGCGCCACTCAAAATACAAGCGCAGGGTGCCAGTCTATTCACGAACGCTGAGTCGAGTCAGAGAGGTGGTAGAAAAGCGAAATCCGAAGAAGGTCCATGCAGTCCGGTGTCCAGAGGGACAGAGGATCAGAGTGGATGCTGAGTCATTATGTTCTGCTCCTCAGAGCGAAGTGCAAATGGAATTATCATGAGACAATTCGATAGCAGGGAATCATGGAAATTAAATCTAAACGCATAAAGCAGCCGAATATCAATCAATCAATCAATCAATCAATCAATTGTTTCTATTGTGGTCAGCCGCATGACTTGTGTATACAAGCAGGTACAAAAGGTAGGGTTCAAAAAGGATAAAAGATCCCGCTACTTAGGGACACCCTATCAGATTGAATCAAACATTGTGCGATGGTAATTAGGCAACAGAAAAAACTTAACTAACAATAGAAATAAATAAATTGTATATAATAATAATAATAATACACAGTCAACAAAGCATGTGCTTGTCCATGTACCAATCGAAAAGCTGAATACTGAATGAATGGACAATGAAAAGAATTAAACGGATGAATTACTTAATTTAATAATCAATTAATTTATTTAAAAAAACTGCGAATCCATTGATTTCACGTCGGATCCTTCATCGTGAAATGTTTGGTTGCTATGCAGTTGGCATGGAAACAGATCGTTGTCATGGTGATCACAGCACCGATATCTTTTGATGACGCAGGCAATCATCAATCTGCTTTGACCGGCATCATCATTACTCATCATCGTAGTCGTCGTCGTCGTCGTCATCATCTATGATAAAGTTGGGAATTGAATAGCCATCAGCTACAGTTGACGAACCGTTTCTGCTGCTGCGCATCATAAGCAAACAGCCGTTACACTCCCCCTCCCCCCCAAAAAAAATCTCCCCACACACACAGTGCATGAGGACTAATCGACCGATGTCGAAGCACTTCCGCCGGAAGTTCTTTTTTCCGTCGAACAGACGACAATAAATGATATTAGTTGACCAAGTAATTAATCTAGACGCCGACCTCGTCAAATATTAACAAGAAGGCAGAGACCAGCAGCACTGAGCATTTGGTGCATCACGTCACTCAGTGCAGACAGACACACAGACAGACACACAGACACACACAGACAGACAGACAAACAGACAGACAGACACATACAGACAGGCACACAAACAGGACAGACAGGCAAGCAGACCGGCAAGCTTTGTCAAGTTGTCACACATGTCCAATGCCATTGATGCTCTCTCGTCATGGATGGCAGCTATTCGTTTGCACCTAAATCCCTCTAAAACTCAGTTCGTCTGGTTTGGTACTCGCAGACAATTATTGGCGTCCATTGACCTGCACTTAATAACAGCAACTTTCCATGATATCATGTTCTCTCTCACAGTGCGAGACCTTAGAATTACTTTGGATCTAGAGCTCAATTTTCTCACACCATATCAATTTGGTCACTCGTAGTTGCTACTACCAGCTTCGGCAACTCCGAGTTGTCTCAAGATTCCTCTCTCATAATGCCACTGTGACACTTGTAAATGCCTTTGTCACCAGTAGAATTGATCACTGCATTTCGGTACTTGTGAAACTGCCACTTGGACTAATTTGGCGCCTTGAACGTTGAACAAGTTCTTCGTTCGGCTGCTTGACTCATTGGCCGCATTCCTAAATACGCCTCTGTCTATGTCTACAAAAATTATGCGTGACATTCTTCACTGGCTCTCTGTTTCACAGCGCATCTCCTACCGAGTAACCGGCGAAGGGTTATGCTTCTTGTGGGGGTCGGGTATGTAGCCTTCATGGGGGCCTTCCTGTGAAGGTTTTCTGTACGCTTGACGTGCGGCCTTCATAGGGGTCCTTGTGTGGGTGTTTGTGCTTGACTTCCGCTGTGCGGTTACTAACCGCACTTGTTTGGCGATGCCTTCTTGATTGTGCTCCATCTTACGTGTAGGCCTACTATAGTCTAGCTTCGCACTTCGATCAGACAGCACCTAGCCTTTTCTATTGTGAATGGGTACGGCTATGTTGTATGGCCTACCACTAACCCTGCGACTTATGCCTAGGCAAAATTTTCCTGCTTTTTATAAGTCGTTCAAATCTTACTTTTCTAGTTGTGAGTGGGTTGGGAGCGCCTCTGAGTAGGTTTATTGAAGAGGCGCTATATAAATTCACGAAATGAATGAATGAATAATGTCTGACTGTAGGAGATATCGTACATGTAAGAAGTGAAAGTGAAAGAATGTTGATCTAGATTTGACGAGGATGGTGACGACGACGACGACGAGGATGAGGAGGGAAGTAGAGAATGGTGATGCTAATGAGGAGGAAGAGGTAGCACTGTGGTCAGCAGAAGTGACGTCAGAATCAAATCTGGTTAGACGATTATAAGAGGTAAGAGATGTGAATGCCGCGGACTTCACGACGAAGATCTGTGTGTTGTGGATCAATGCACTATATATATATATATATATATATATATATATATATATATATATATATATATGTAAATCTTCTTCTTCATGTTCTCTGCCACACGGCAGGTTCGAACTTCCGATGGCTCCACTGCTCCCGGTGTTCAGCCGCTTCTTTCAGTTTCCCATAATCTTCAACCAACATCCAGTCCAGTATATCTTGTCTTTGCCTTCCTCTTTATATATATATATATATATATATATATATACTAGATGTGTAACCCGGCGTTGCCCGGGAAATTTAGGGTTTTAAACACCACTCCCCTATGGTACCCAACGTTGACCGCTAAATTTCGAGTTTTCGCCAACCCTCTACCCCACCCCGCTTCCCCAAAAAGCCAAACGTAACACGCCCCGCTAGGGAAATTATTACTGGGCTTGTATGACGTCATTCGGGCTGTAGACTCTTTTACTGAAGCTCGATAATGTTTACCAACGCGTGAGCGATGAAATCTGTTTTAAAACGCTTCTGTCTTAAAACGCTAATAACTCGAGTTCTAACGTGAAATTTCGGGTTTTAAACACTTCCCCACTCTGGTACCCATCGTTGACTGCTAAATTTCGGGTTTTCGCCAACCCTCCACCCCACCTCGCTTCTCCAAAAAGCCAAACGTAACCCGTCTCTGCGGGGCGCTACGGATATTATTACTGGGCGGGTATGACGTCATGCGGAGTATACTCTTCACCAAAGTGCCAGCGTTATCATTTATTGATGAAATCTGTCTTAAAACGCAAATATTTCTTGTTTTAAAGTGAGTTAAAACCTGAAAATAGTTGATATGAGCTTATAATTTGGGTAAGAATCGATATCAATAATTGTTTTAAACCGACGCTGTTTCATTTCCGAGCCTATTCTGCAGGGGAGAGTAAAAGCGTACAAATAAATAAACAAACAAACAAACATATGGAATTTCTGCCTTATAATATAGATATATATATATATATAATTATATATATACTGTACAGTGTGCTCTTCCTTAACCAACAATTTGCTTCTATTTTGCCCGTACACATAGTGAGTGAGGCAAGGGAAGGGCAGAGAGCAGAGAGGCAGGGAGGCAGGGAAGCAAGGAGGCGGAGAGGTAGGAAGACAGACAGGTAGACAGACAGACAGGAAGGCAGGGAGGCAAGAAGGCAGAATGGCAGGGAGGCAGTGAGGCAGAGAGGCAGGGAGGCAGAGAAGAAGAGAGGCAGGGAAGCAGAGGGATGCGGAGGAAGAGAGACAGAGAGGGAGGGAGGCAGGGAGGCAGAGAGGCAGAGAGGGAGGGAGGCATAGAGACAGAGAGGCAGAGAGGCAGGGAGGCAGGGAGGCAGGGAGGCAGAGAGACAGAGAGGGAGGGAGGCAGGGAGGCAGAGAGGCAGAGAGGGAGGGAGGCATAGAGACAGAGAGGCAGAGAGGCAGGGAGGCAGGGAGGCAGGGAGGCAGAGAGGCAGAGAGGCAGAGAGGCAGTGAGGCAGAGAAGCAGAGAAGCCGAGGGATGCGGAGGAAGAGAGGCAGAGATGCAGAGTGGCAGAAAGGGAGGGAGACAGAGAGGATGCCCATCCTGCATCCGAGTGCTAACACGACCGACGTATACGAGTGATTAGAGTTACATGTATGTCCGTCAAGCGATCATCCCATTTATCTTCCGATCGTCGGTCGCTAGGTGTCGCTAGGTGTCGCTTGGCAACTATGACGACGATGATGACGCACTGCAAGCTGCCAATCGATGCTTAGAGAACGACAGACATACAAACAGACAGATAGACAGACAGACTGACTGACTGACTGACTGACTGACTGACTGACTGACTGACTGACTGACTGACTGACTGACTGACTGACTGACTGACTGACAAACAGACTGACTGACTGACTGACTGACTGACAAACAGACTGACTGACTGACTGACAAACAGACTGACTGACTGACTGACTGATAAACAGACTGACTGACAGACAGACAGAGACAGACGAACTGACAGACTGACTGACAATTTGATAAACAGACAGACAGACACAGACAAACAGACAGACTGGCTGACTGACTGACTGAGACCAGGGTATGGGAAGACTGGAAGACTAGAGGGAAAAGGGGAGAGCTAAACAGCAACAGGTATATGCATGCAGAAGCACATAAATCGAAGAGAAGGAGAGAAGGGAAGAGAAGGGAAGAGAATGGCGCGACAGAGGCAAGTAATGAGGTACAAGGAAAGAGATATAGAAGGAGGGGAGAAGAGGAACGGAATGAGTAAAAAAAGGGAGTGATGGTTTCTGGTTTGTTGTTGTGTCTCGTAGGGAAATTAGGAAGACGACCTCCCGAGAGTTAGTGAAGCAAGAACGAAGAGATGCCCCACCCCACCCACCACCCCACCCAATTAGGAGAGGCCATTCATTGTGCTGGCGGTGTATCCTCGGATGCATCTGCATTCTGTTGTGCATGTCGACAATGCCCGGTCTACTGTACATGGGTTGAGTTCTGAATCTGTCTGTCTGTCTGTCTGTCTGTCTATCCATCCATCCATCCATCCATCCATCCATCCATCCATCCATCCATCCATCCATCCATCCATCCATCCATCCATCCATCCATCCATCCATCCATCCATCCATCCATCCATCCATCCATCCATCCATCCATCCATCCATCCATCCATCCATCCATCCATCCATCCATCCATCCATCCATCCATCCATCCATCCATCCATCTATCTACCTACCTGCCTACCTACCTATCTATCTAAACATCCATCCATCCATCCATCTATGTATACCTTTCTCTTTTTAAAACAAATGTCTTTTCTTAAAGTTCAGACAATGAATTGCTAAGGATGCGATCAGCGCTGTAGAAATTACTAATTACAATACAATACAATGCAATGCAATATTATCGCGTGCCGAATAAATTAATTTAGCTAAGAATTGGTAAATTATGTGCAAAATCATCGAAGATACAATACTGCACAACATGCTATGGATAAGCTGGCTAGCTGGTTAGCCTCTAACCGCCTCCTACTTAATGCTTCTAAAACTCAATTCATCTGGTTGGGTGGACGTAAGCGACTGGCAAATGTTGATCGTTGTGCCGTGGCTAAAGCATTTCCCTGTGTTACCGTTTTTTATTCTGTCCGCGACTTGGGTGTTATACTGGATGAAGAACTTAGTTTCTCAAAACATGTCAATCAGCTGACTCGTGGCTGTTACTACCAAATTCGTCAGCTACGGGTCATCTCTCGGTCCCTATCAGAGGATTCTGCTGCTACTCTTGTTCATGCTTTTGTCACCAGCCGCTTGGACTACTGTTGCTCTATTCTTGTCGGTTTGCCTCAATTATTGATATCCCGACTTGACCGTGTTCTTCGGTCTGCAGCCCGGCTAATTGGGCGAATCCCTAAATATGCATCTGTTTCATCATACATGCGTGATACCCTACACTGGCTCCCTATCTCACAGCGCATCGAGTACAGAATTGCTTCACTGGTTTGGCGTTGTCTCCTTGGCTGTGCTCCGACTTATCTTGTTGAGCTCTGCCGTCCAGTATCTGTTGTCCTGGCTCGCCGAGCCCTTCGCTCTGCCTCTAGTGGGAAGCTTTTGGTCCCACGTGTTGAAACCTCAACCTGTCAGCATCGTGCTTTCTCAGTTGTAGGTCCATCTGTCTGGAATAATCTCCCGTTGGATATACGCCTGCTACCAAGGGTTGACTCATCAGTCTTCTACAAGCTCCTTAAAACTTTTTTGTTTCACCGTGGTTGGATTGGGAGCGCTTCTGAGTGAATTTCTTGAAGAGGCGCTATATAAATTCTTGAAATGAATGAATGAATGAATGAATGCACATAGCCACACATATAACAATATACAGGCTCATGGACAATTGCGCATGCCTGCATATATATATATGTATATATATGTGTATATAGATATATATATGTGTGTGTGTGTGTGAGTATTTATGTATGTATGTACGTACGTACGTACGTACGTATGTATGTATGTATGTATGTATGTATGTTCGTATGTATATCCACCGATGGAGATCAAACCATCTCCGCCATGTCCAGAAAATAGTGCGAACAGCAGAACGAGCTTCGCAAGATGAACATCAAATTCCGGTCTGGGGCGCAAGGTTCTTTTTAATACATCTAGTTTCCCGTCATTACTGGACGGCGTACAACTTATTCAACTCCGATTGCAGAGTACAAACCACACGTCGTCTACAACACATATGGAAATGTTATGCATGCATCGCCTATTCGCCAAATATACCGTTGCCTCATCCAAATGCTTTCCATCTCTAGTGTATACAGAGTAAATTGAGAAGGGTTTTGGATAATAATAATAATAATAATAATAATAATAATAATAATAATAATAATAATAATAACCCTACCCAGGGTTGGCAGTTGGCAGCACACAAACCCTTATTATACCGGTACGTTGAAATGAAAATGATGAAAGACTATAATAGCCTACATCCGAATGGAAATTTCACGGCATACGGTCCCGCGCTCTCTGGCAGCCGACACTGTATATGGATCGTACGCCGTTGGAATAACGAGGGGGTCTCTGCAGGGCAACCATTAGTCAGGCTGCGGGTGAGTTGGTCGTAGATTTGAAAGGTCCTTATGGCTGGAGACGATGGTCGAATGATCGTCGCCCGTCTGCATGAAGAGACCGACTCATCACCGCTGCGGCCTCAACGAATCCATGATTTCCTGACATCAGTCAGGGAATAGAAGAGCAAGTGAGTGTCTATAGATGGTGCAAATGGGTCGTAAAATTAGGTATTTACAGGTCGATCAAATCAAAATGGCGTTAGATCGTACTCTATGGTAAATGACCAACGCATTCGTTTTTGATTTGCTATTTATTTAGTTGCATTAGTTGCGTGCGGTTGGGGAGCCGGCTGATGGGGCGGGTTCGAGTGGGCCAAAAGCGAAATTTATCGGCAATGCAGGGTACCCCAGAGAGGTGGAAGCAAGGTGAGCCGGCGGGTTAAGGGGTCGGTGGGTAAATGGGATGGGGAAAATAAGTGGGGTGGGGAGTAGGAGCGAAGATATGGGATGAAGTGAAGTGAGGGTTTTGGAAGTAAGGAATTGGCCGGGAGCGAGGCGAATCCTAAATTTCCCTGGCAACGCTGGGTGTACCCCAGCTAGTATAGAAATGTGTCCAAGGCACTCCAAGATGGCATGCAACTCAGAAACAACAGCAGAAGCATAGACTACATGTAGTCATGAGTGTCGCTGATGAACGTCATTATACCTGTCTGTACACCAAGGTATACGCTAAACGGTATGTATGTGAACTTGTTCTAGCGCCCCTTCAAGATACTACTCAGAAGCGCTCCCGACTACAGCGCGGACACTGAATCGGAGTTTCACGCCGAAGCGCCGAAGAGCAATTGCGAGTGAAGGACTTGCCCAGTGCCGGCGCCAGGATTTCAGTTTTGGAGGGGCTGAAGCCCGCGGCCAAATTTTACATTTTTGCCGCCAAAATTTCTGACGACCTTTTTTTTTTTTTTAGTCGTCGACCAAAATCTTGGATATTTCAATGTAAAATAATTCAGATGGTCTTTTTTAGGGGGGGCTGAGCCTCTTGTAGGGGGGGCTTAGCCCCCCCAGCCCCCCCTAGCGCCGCCACTGGACTTGCCCAGGGTTCCTACACGGTGGCTTGAGGTGGGTTCGAACCTGCAATCCTCCGGATGCATGGAAATGAACATACACTGTACTCACTACACGACCAAGCCCACATCAGCTATATATATATTATATACACAGGCTATTGGTCGTGGCTCTAGATTCGTGATTGCCGTATAGGCTAAAAAAGGCTGGTCCCCGTGTTCGAGAATGGTTGTTCATAATTATTGGTAACGAACGCATTGCTTAACGTTGAGTCTGTCACTATGGATGAATCCGTATTTAGCTGATATGTGTATGACGTTTGCTTATATAGGCATATATAGGCATAGACCTATACTCTGCCAAACAGTTTTGTGAGCTCATTTGATTCGGAGCACTCTTCCCTACAGACTATATTGGTCGTAGCTCTAAGCTTAAATCTGTTCGCTCTTATAACAGCATTATGTCTGTATACATTTTAGAAACAATTTTCAGCCAACCTCACCATCCTCCCATTATATCAAAAGCTTTTCGTCGATCGCTTTCCAGCCTCCTTTGGGCCAACATTATCTCGCTTCCGGTCATAAAATTATCGTTCGAATACTTATAAATAGACCGTCGTGCATTGGCGTCTTCTGTTCTCGACATTGGGGAACTCGTTCATTCCAACTTAGAACACTACAGTTGGGATCCTGACGAGAGAATTGTCACCTATAGTTAAAGTGTGCTCAGAATTCCTCTTTTAGTTAAATTAATAGGCTACGCTATTAATAGAATGAGTCACACACTCGATAGCAAAGTTTGACAGAAGCTAATGTATTGGTTCGTGGATCAAAGCAGTACAGGCCTTTTAGGCAGAAGAGAGTTGTGTCTACGAATAGCCTACATGCATCCTGTATGTGAAATTGTGTTAATCAGCATAATGTTGGAACGTGGTCGGAATAGACACATGTCACATGACAGAGTTGAAACTGCGAATAAAAGTAGGAACTAAGGAAAGTATCCGATTGAAAAGACTCAACGGAAACCGAAGGGAAACGTGGTGAAATAAAAAATTAATGGAGTCTCTATGTCACAACAAAAATAATAAGCGATGACTGGCTGGGTTGACCGAGTACGTCAGTGTGACAGTAAACAGAAGATTGGGACAATGATAAAATAAGCACTGCATACACGGATGGTGGACATGACGTCATGATAGTCTAAACTTTATATATAGCCACGATGGCCTGTGTATAAAGAAATATGCTGATTGAATCAATTACAAACTCAAGTAAGCCTAAACCCTGTAACCCTATAGCCCGAAAGAATGTACGAGAAAATAGTTTGACTACGAACGCCTTCAGCTAGGCCTACGTTTGAAACAATAATAATATTATATGACCTTAAAAGGCTAATCTTAGCCTACAGTATGGAAATTCATAAATGTAAATAAATTGGAGCTAGGGGACAGTAGTTGAATTCTTAAACCATGTCTTTCGGCAACGAAATTATGATACAGTTTTTGTGAGAATAACATATTTAATTTCCAAAATTAAATTGCATTGAAATCAGTGGAGCACTCTTTAAACCGGAGATGGCTCTTCAAACGACACATCCGACACCAACGTTCATCGACTGAAGATTCTGCAGCAGACAACAGAACCGGTGAATAGTACGCGTCATATACATGTAGTCCTATAGAGTATAGACAATGCATTTCTTCTATTTAAAAAATTATTTTAGCGTATCCCACTTTAAAGTGTAAACAATCTTACTGGTTTACTGGGAACGGACGAGCACCGATGCATGGACAACAAAGGTGTATTAAAACTGTTCCTTTATCGAGGAAGTTGGGTTGGGAGTAGGCCATCTTAGAGGGGTGCCCCATAAGCAGCAGGATAGGCCTAATTGTGGAAAAATAACTTGGCGTCAGACTGTAACACGCGTGGAGTTGATTGTGTGTAAAGAAGACTTAACTATATGGTTGCCTAAGAAAGACTGTGGAATTAGAATACCAACCCGGCAATGACCTGTAGCCTAAATAGATCTCTGAATGAATGAAAAGCAGAAAGAAAAAAGAATGAATGAACGAAAGACAGAAAGAAAAAGAATGAATGAATGAATGAAAGAAAAAAATGAATGAATGGGCAAAGTAAAACACACTCAAAGGCACAGAGACATAGACGAAGGAACGCCCCCCCCCCAGGGCCCCGTGCACCCCCATCAGCGACAGATTGCCCTCCTCCTATAGCAACGGACAAGGCAGCAAGCGACGCGACCACCATCGCCTCAACAGCCATTACATATTTAAATGACCTTCGTACGTGGAGATCAGAATAATAAATGATCTGTCGATGGAGAACACGACGGCGCTATATAAACGAGACGTAGACGCTGAACCGGAAGCAGCAGATATAAGCCTCGTTCGGACTCTAATTAGGCGATTTTTCTCATATAAGCCGAGGACGACGACCCATGTTGATCCTTCTCTCCTTCTCCTTTTCTCCTCTCCTTCTCCTTCTCCCTCTTCCTCTTTCTCCACGTATACCCCATCGATCTCCACCGTTCAAGACGTATTTCCGTCACTGTCAGTCAAGAATTTGTGGTATTCTATTTGGCTTCGAGTCTTCTCGTCACTGTCTTTATTCTTCCTTCTCGCATCTCACTACGTATACTATATTTCTCATTAACTTTGTCCTCTTAATTCCTTCTCTCCATTCTGCTGCTTCTAATTCCTCTTGTTCGCTTCTATTCCATAGCTTGTTCACCAGTCTCCACATTAATTTTTATAACTTAGTTCCTCTTTTCTAATCTAATCTTTTCTATTTTAATCTCTATATAGGCTATAATACACCTGTCTGGTGCTTCGCTTACTCGGCTGTCAATTCAGAGGCATATGTATAGTATATATATATATATATATATATATATATATAAAATATACAATACATATAAGTCTACATACATATACGTATATTATAGATATATTTTTGTTTATTTGAAAAAAGAGACGAAGTAGGTGGCACATCTCACCTAGCTGTACATGTATACATAGGCTACATCTAATTCGAAGAGCGTTCAAGAAAGACCAAAAAAATCCAAGATAAACAGAACTATGTGTCAGTTACATCCAGAAAAAGGACCTAGAGGTAAAGTTTTTCTAACTTAAGGTCAGGAGTTCGAATCGCCTTGCCCGTCATGAGGGCAGAAAACATTCACGATGTCTGTTTCAGTTTGCGACCCGAACACTAATTAATGCACAACCTTCACAAGTCAACATGTAGCTGTTTGTAAAACATCGTGAAAACACATCAGTTCTGGCACCCAATTGACTCCATTGTCGTGTTCCCCGGTCCCTATAGGCCTATACGTGGCACCAGTTGGCAGTTGCAACACCTACATGTATACATAATAGAGCTGCTAGTGATGGGAGATCAAACTTCAGCCGGAAATACGCTGCCACTCAGCTGATGGATGTGACGGATCGGAATCTGAACATGCATGAGCGTTTCCAGAGTAACGAAATATTAATAAAAAATATTCCTTTATGTTGAACAATCCGGTTGACAGACCGCAACTGGTTACAGTGTACAGTTATGCAATTAAGACAAATCACAGGAACACAAATCACAGACGACATAAATCTTAACTACAAACAGAACAGACGGCTTACAATACACTGCAGTGGGGGTATGTATAGCCTATAGCTATAGTTCGGACGAGAAGCAGTTGCAATTATTGTTCGCGACTGGGGTCTGAACATCAGTCCACATAACGACAACCTTGGGAGTCGGCAAAGACGATCGAGAGACTGTCTCAGGAACACTGGTCTGTCGCCAGCAGATGGTGCAATCAAGCCCGGATGAAGCGACCTACCAACCCGGTCGATTATGGAAGACGCAGTTATTATTAAACCGACTTCCACCTCAAAAGGTGATTTTCACGACAGCAATGGAAGACAAGTGGACGGAATTAACTGTTCGTTGCACCAGTAATTGTCGCTGGAGGATCCGTCCTAACCTAAATATTCGATGGATTACTTGCCTTCAACAAGGATTTGGCTTTACAGAAGCGCCGCGTAATTATCCGCCCATCTGCCTCTCTCGAAAGTAAGTCGGTCAATATATTATTCGCGTAAACAGCCTACTATAGGGGCAGAGAATCGACTTCTTGTTCTGTTCGGGTAATGGCGCGCGAATGCAGGGTAATGCCATCAAACGGAAACAAATAACTTATCTTAGAACCAAAACAACAAATAACCGAAACAGCAAAGAACGGAAACAAATAACATATCTTAGAAACAAAACATCTAAGAACCAAAACAGCAAATAACCGAAACAGCAAAGAACGGAAACAAATAACTTTTCTTAGAAACAAATAGCTTATCTTAGAAACAAAGCATCTAAGAACCAAAACAACATATAACCGGAACAGCAAAGAACAGAAACAAATAGCTTATCTTAAAAACAAAGCATCTAAGAACCAAAACAACATATAACCGGAACAGCAAAGAACGAAAACAAATAACTTATCTTAGAAACAAAACATCTAGGCCTAAGAACCAAAACAACAAATAACCGAAACAGCAAAGAACGGAAACAAATAACTTATCTTAGAAACAAAACATCTAAGAACCAAAACAACAAATAACCGAAACAGCAAAGAACGGAAACAAATAACTAATCTTAGAAACAAAACATCTAAGAACCAAAACAACAAATAACCGAAACAGCAAAGAACGGAAACAAATAACTTATCTTAGAAACAAAACATCTAAGAACCAAAACAACAAATAACCGAAACAGCAAAGAACGGAAACAAATAACTTATCTTAGAAACAAAACATCTAAGAACCAAAACAACAAATAACCGAAACAGCAAAGAACGTAAACAAATAACTTATCTTAGAAACAAAACATCTAAGAACCAAAACAACAAATAACCGAAACAGCAAAGAACGGAAACAAATAACTTTTCTTAGAAACAAAATATCTAAGAACCAAAACAACAAATAACCGAAACAGCAAAGAACGGAAACAAATAGAAACAAAACATCTAAGAAGCAAAAAAACAACAAATAACCGAAACAGCAAAGAACGTAAACAAATAACTTATCTTAGAAACAAAACATCTAAGAACCAAAACAAGAAATAACCGAAACAGCAAAGAACGGAAACAAATAGCTTATCTTAGAAACAAAACATCTAAGAACCAAAACAAGAAATAACCGAAACAGCAAAGAACGGAAACAAATAGCTTATCTTAGAAACAAAACATCTAAGAACCAAAACAACAAATAACCGAAACAGCAAAGAACGGAAACAAATAACTTATCTTAGAAACAAAATATCTAAGAACCAAAGCAACAAATAACCGAAACAGCAAAGAACGTAAACAAATAACTTATCTTAGAAACAAAACATCTAAGAACCAAAACAACAAATAACCGAAACAGCAAAGAACGGAAACAAATAGAAACAAAACATCTAAGAACCAAAACAACAAATAACCGAAACAGCAAAGAACGTAAACAAATAACTTATCTTAGAAACAAAACATCTAAGAACCAAAACAAGAAATAACCGAAACAGCAAAGAACGGAAACAAATAGCTTATCTTAGAAACAAAACATCTAAGAACCAAAACAAGAAATAACCGAAACAGCAAAGAACGGAAACAAATAGCTTATCTTAGAAACAAAACATCTAAGAACCAAAACAACAAATAACCGAAACAGCAAAGAACGGAAACAAATAACTTATCTTAGAAACAAAATATCTAAGAACCAAAGCAACAAATAACCGAAACAGCAAAGAACGTAAACAAATAACTTATATTAGAAACAAAACATCTAAGAACCAAAACAACAAATAACCGAAACAGCAAAGAACGGAAACAAATAGAAACAAAACATCTAAGAACCAAAACAACAAATAACCGAAACAGCAAAGAACGTAAACAAATAACTTATCTTAGAAACAAAACATCTAAGAACCAAAACAAGAAATAACCGAAACAGCAAAGAACGGAAACAAATAGCTTATCTTAGAAACAAAACATCTAAGAACCAAAACAACAAATAACCGAAACAGCAAAGAACGGAAACAAATAACTTATCTTAGAAACAAAATATCTAAGAACCAAAGCAACAAATAACCGAAATAGCAAAGAACGTAAACAAATAACTTATCTTAGAAACAAAACATCTAAGAACCAAAACAACAAATAACCGAAACAGCAAAGAACGGAAACAACCAACTTATCTTAGAAACAAAGCATCTAAGAACCAAAACAGCAATTAACCAAAACAACAAAGAACGGAAAGAAATAACTTAGTTTAGAAACAAAACATCTAAAGACGAAAACACCAAAGAGATCAAGGGAACCGAGTTGGATTCTCCAAGCTCCCTCCGCCCAGGTAGAATAGAGTAGACATGCGTTGCAAGCCGCGATTAGCGCCCTTGTATTGCATGGTAACCTATCGGTTCCGTTAGCAGGCCATATAGTTCAGATTGATGCTGATTAAATTAAGATAACTGTTACAGATTGCTGAATAGACGAAATTATTATTATAATTACATTTATTAGTATTTTCAATCATTCAGCGCTTAATTAAGACAATACAGGTTGCCATTGGCAACCGTCACGTGAACTTAGAAATACGGCAGTCAACGAAATTAAAAAACGAAATTTAAAAAGAGAAATTTATTCCAACCGATAATTTTCTGTCCTGAATGGGTCGCCTTCATCGAATACGATCTTCGTAGTCACCAGTGCTTGATTTACAAAAGTGTCTGTAAATTTAACGCTAACGGTTATGGAAAAAGTTGAATTTTCTAACAAAGTTGAAGACAGTTTGAAAGTTTAGACTTTGTCCGCGGCCAACGACGCTACTTGATGACGTCATAGGTCTTCATTGTTTTAGTGCAGCGTATCCAGCTTTAAGAATTGCTTGGTCGCGAAATCACGTCAAAAAGCAGCCCAAAAGTCCCTAAATGAACAGCTAAACAAAAAGGTACTAGTCAGTATTTGTAACTTATTAACAAAGTCATTAAAGTAGACTTTGACGAATATATATATATATATATATATATATATATATATATATATATATATAATGAGGTGAACGATTAATTGGGAGCAATCAATTAAATGGATCGATAGACGAATGAATGAATGAAATGGATGAATGAATGAATGAACGAATAAGTGAATTAAATGGATGAATGGATGAATGAATGAATGAATGAATGAATGAACGAATGAATGAATTAAACTTGCAGGGGTGTCAAACCTTTCTAAGTGGCGGGCCAATGTGAACATCTTCCAACAAGTGGCGGGCCAATGTAAATGTAATCGAATTTTTATATAGCGGTTGTATTATGGCCTCGACCTGAGGGTGAGATCCTTCACCACCGCTCGACCGTTTGAAAGGACGCCACGCCATTCAGGTCCCCATGGACGGACCGTGCTAGCCTGAGATTTTGAATCTCTGAAAATAGCCACCTTCGGGAATCGAACCGCGGCCCGCACGCTCTCTTCCACAGACGCGCGTCCACCAGCTCTCTTACCGATGTAGCAAGGATTCTATATTAGAGGATAGGTTACTTATGAACATATCGTGGTCATGATTTCACTCTCAGCGATAGATGGCGCTCCACTTAAAATTCCGTTTCTATCGCAGAGGATCATGTTTTGAATCTTCACAGGCAATTGTTTATTTTGTAAACATAATTGTTCGTCAATCTGCTCTCATAGATGTAACTAATTGAATGCTTTTATTTTGTAAATAAGTTTTGAAATTTTCTGGAACTACGTTATCGCCCAAAAACTGGTACAAGGCGGCTAAAGAAGAAGAAACCAGTCCTGTGTAAAGAGTCCTTGCAGATCGATGTAGCTAACGTGTGAACATCTTCCAACAATTGAGCAAAATTGGGCAGTGATCTGATCCAAATATCGCGAAAAGATCTTGATTCAATGTCCACTTTTCGCTTCTTATTAAATTTTAACAACACTTTAAATATTGTAAGACTTACATAAGTGTTTCGTAACTTTCATAATTTTGTCAACAGACAACCAAGGACTTTCTATACATAGGACTGGTTTCTTCTTCTTTAACCGCGTTGTACAAGTTTTTGGGCGATAATCGGAGTTCCGGAAAATCTCACATCTTGTTTTCAAAACAAAAGCATTCAATTAATTACGTCTATGAAAGCAGATTGACGAATGATTGTTTGCAAAATAAAATAATGTCTTTGCAGATTCAAAGCATGGTTCCTAGCGTTAGTATTGGAATTTTAAGTGGGGTGCCATCTATCGTTGAGAGTGAAAGCATGACCACAAAATGTTCACAAGTAACCTATCCTCTAAGACAGAATCTTTGAGAGACAACCAAGTGGAAACCATAGATACACAGTCTACACAGAGCAATGAGTCTTAGCAAAAGTGACGTCAGTCAGAAAAAACCTCCATGTATTTGGCGCTGACTGTAAAATTTAAAAATTTGAACTTTTTCCCTTTAATTTTGTAATATTTTGGGAAAGCTCCGCGGGCCAGAAAAAAATCGTCGGCGGGCCAGAAATGGCCCGCGGGCCAGCTCTTTGACACCCCTGAATTAAAGGGATGAATGAATGAATGAATGAACGAACGAACGAACGAACGAACGAACGAATGAATGAATGAATGAATGAATGAATGAATGAATGAATGAACCGGTGCCTCTGAGTAAAGAACTTGAAGAGGCACTACGGTAGGCATGCGAGAAATAAGCAAAAAATAGAGAAGATAAAAAATGTTGAAGAGCGAGAAATTGACTAGAATTATCTGGCAAAAAGAAGCCATTAAAAAGGCAAAATAGTAATTGGCCCACTATTGTGCATTCCTTATAAGAGTTGCCTCAAACATAGCCTATGATCGTAATCGTAATCTCCAAACTTCCAAAGCGCCACTAGAAAGCCAAACGAGAGGGTAGCAAGTTATTCACGGGCGCTGCGTTGATTGCTTGTCCGTAAGAGTAGCCCTAAGGAGATTCGAGTCCGGTTGCCAGAGGATCAGAGGGGCGGAGCATCTGTTAAGGCGGTTATCGTCTGGGTAGGGAATTATAAGGTGGAGGATTGGATAAGACAGGGTAAGAGTTCAAGTAAGCTTAGTCAGGATGAGAATTGCAGGGCTGGGACCTCAAACCCCCAGTATTTTTACAGTCCCATAGTAAAGTCTGTTTTTCAGATCGCAATTCCAAGTGTATCATGCCACTAGTGCAACGGTCCAGCCCCCACCAGTTATTTTTCCACAATACTCACCCTGGGCTTAGTGCCGGAATGATGGCGTTCATCGCCCCCCCCCCCATGCTGCCATGCAACCCAGCTGTCGCTACTCGACACAGACCACACTAAATCGAACAACGTTGTCCATATATTCTCCGCATCCAAGCCAGCAGGCCTACAGCTGAGTGTTACATTTTACGATAGCAATCTAGCATTCAAAGCCCCCCTCTGGCGAAATCCAAACTAACTACGAAACACGTGAAATCGCCAGCTGGTGAATGAATTGAAACGACGTGGCTAAAGATACCGCCAGGGACCTACATGTAGGTATAACAAGAAATGCAGTTAGGATAGTAGGCCTATAATTATAGCCTCTTGAGTAAATTACAAGGAAACCATTTAACATGATTGTGATCCATTCATGAGCGCTGCACAGATTCAAAAATTTCTGACGACTTTTTAAAAGTCATTTGCCAGAAAATTTTCATCTGAAGACCTTTTTCTGGTCATTAATTATCAGAAATTTGGATTTTCGGCGTATTTTTTTCACTGCACCACCCCTTCGTTCCTTTCCGGTCTTCCATGGTCAATTTCCTCCAATCAGCTGCAGTTACCTTTTTCCAATTTCAGGCTTGAAACGCGCATGAATTAGCCTAAATGTCATTTCTCATACATTTAGGCCTATTTTAGATCCGCAAATAGACCTACGAATGTTGCAAACAGTAGCCTATATAGGAGGACTCCAGCTTTAATTGCCTTTAAACGTTTCGGAATTACGGAGCATTGAAAGTATGACGAACATAATTATTAAGTAGCCCTAGGCCCGAAAGCCTAGGCCTATTTGTATTTTTTGTCTCATACATAGCTGCAGGCTGCAAGCTATAGGGCTGGTGTGCTGCTCTTCGTTATTGATAGGAATATTTCATGAATATTCATGAACCGATGCGCGCGACGTTGCCGGACGCCAAGAACTTCAGCTGCTCGGCAATATTTTTTTATTTATTCTTTTTCCAATAGCAAAACAATGATGAATATTCATGAGCACATGTCGCGC
Organism: Lumbricus terrestris; assembly: GCA_949752735.1. Taxonomy (NCBI): domain Eukaryota; kingdom Metazoa; phylum Annelida; class Clitellata; order Crassiclitellata; family Lumbricidae; genus Lumbricus; species Lumbricus terrestris. The sequence goes on from OX457043.1 coordinate 32,835,960, forward strand.
ATCGTCGTAAGACGACCGCACACACGTTGTTGTATTCTAATCGTATCCGTCGTTAGCGTTGGACTGCAGAGCAAAGATGGCCGAGTCAACGAGGGACGATGGAGTTACGACCAACGACACGGATAAGAACTCTTCCTACTCGGAAACGCTGGCCAGCTGGAAAAAGATCCAGACGAACACTTTTGTCCGATGGGTCAACGAACATCTGAAGAGGGTCGGCGGAAAACCGGTCGTCGATCTGGAAACGGACTTTTCCGACGGAGTCCGGCTGATTAGCCTCGTCGAGGCCCTCACTGGAAAGAAGTTTCCAAGGAGGTACAATCGAAATCCGACGTTGAGGAATCAGAAGCTGGAAAACGTCACGCTGGCCTTGGAATTTCTGGAGCGAGAAGAAAAAATTCGCTTGGTTAACATAGGTGGGCAAATCTTTTATCTAATGAGGATTAATAATATAAAAATTAATGAAGTTATGCCTATCGTTTTGTATCGTAAATTTTGATTTATATAGCGCCTTTCACAGATTGTAGGCCTCTGTCCAAGAGCTCTCAGCACGAAACCACGTGGAAAAGAGATGCTTTTAGAGAATTAGAGCAAATGAAGATATACCAGTCATTTAGTTCAGCCTTTAGTGAGAAAGGTCATTCCAGATGGAGGTACCAAGACTACCAACCACAGCAAATGTCCAATGTTGGGAGAGCATTATGCATACATAGATTATTAGCAAATTTCTGTTGTTATGGACTTACTAGCACTTTGTAGATATTACTTGGAGATTCATGGATTTGGAGGCTTCTTGTTCCTGCATGGTTGATAATATATTTAGAGAGTGAAATGCGTGTAGACCTAAATGTCGTGAATCTATATTCAAACCATTATTTTTGTGAATGCACCTTCCATTTTAAATTGACCATGTAAAATAATTCACCAACCTAAACTACAGTTTTGCCAATTTGGAAATAATTTACCAACTTAGACTACAGCTTTGCAAATTTCTCGATTGGCTTATAAATGTCCTGTTCCAGTAGACTTGGTTATGCAAATTGACTTAGTCTATACCAGACCTGCCTGTCCCTTTAATATTCGAAACGTGACTTATTTGATCAGCCTACATAATGTTTTCATCTTGAAATTATGTCCAAAGTTTGGCAATTAAGGAAATTATATATAGTGCACACGTTTGCACATTAATCAGCTGTGGAACTTTTAATTAGCTTTAATTTAGATAAAGTACTGCTGGTTATTTCCCTATATATAGCAGCCATCCAACAATGAACTGTGAGCTGAAGTAAAATTTACAACACTAGTGGCATATTCAAAACATTGTGATAAAAGTGCAAGCTGAAGCTGGAGACAAACTGGATAAAGAATTCAGTTCTAAGTAATTTGACTGCTGGAAATATTTTTGCTCAATTAGGTTGTAGCACTAAGCAATTAATCTCAAGTTTCGCATATTTAAAACTACTGATTAAATATATACTTCTGCCTCACTCTCAATATCATGGGTGGAGACTTGGGGGGACGAAAAGACGCGAGTTTTTTGACGGATGAATAGCTGAGTGTCGCCAAAAAATTTCCATCTTTTGCCAGCCAAAATTTCTGTCGACCTTTCTTTTTTTAGTCATCCGGCGAAATTTTGACGAAATTTATTTTTTTCCCCGCCAAAAAAGTTGATGACCTTTTTTAGTCGTGACGCTCGGCGATTGGGGGGGGAACAAATGCATGGGCCGTTCCCCCTGCTCCCCCTAGGTCTCTGCCTATGCTCAATATATAGTTAATAGACTGACAGATAGGCAGTTGTCTTTGCTTGGTCTTTATTTAGAATGAGACTTGATATAAGCGTGAATTTATTTATGTCTTTTAATGCTTCTGAACTTGTTATTTCTCAGTGATTGTGTAAGAGTTGAATTATGGTGGGTGTTTGACTTGACCAAATATCTTGTTAGTACAGATGCCTGGGGCAAATAATTATTGTTTGGCAAAACCTGCAACTGCAGTGCTTGGAATTATGCAAGTCCAGATTCGCTTTCATGCATAATTTTTGTAGACATGCAGTCTTCAGTATGTATAATTGTGCCCGTTGGGCTTCTTTTATGCATAGCTTGCACATTTAACATTAGTAATATTAATATTTTTGCTACTTATGCAGTGCAGTAATAGTTAATGATTGAGCAACAAGTGGTAGTGCTACGTTGACCCCAGAACTGACTGGTCGCTAAAGTACTGAGATACACTGTACACAGAATCCACTTTGGGAAAGGCAACCAGTATACAGCTTGCAATGAATACTTCCATGGAAACTCGGCAATTGAAAAGACTTTGTATGCGGCTATCAATGCCGACATTGCAGTATATGAAAGCACTTGTACAGGACCAGTGCCTACACCTTGCTACTCGTGTCTTCTCTGTATTCCACTGACATCTGTTGAGACCCGTCGCACGTTTTCAGCTGCAGGTCTTCTGTGTGCAGGAGCATTTTTGCTTTTTGTAGGAGACGACAAAACTAGATGCAAACATTTCTAAGCCCAAATTTATGTCCAAGAAAATCATTATTTTATTGAAATCCTGTCAACTGTGATGAATGACAGCAGATCTTCTGCCTTACACCTTAAAATCACATCAATCTCCAGCACAAAGAAAGACAATATGCAGACATCGACTATGAATGCATAAATTGTCACTTTCATTGCTGCACACATATTATATGCGTGACACACTGCACTGGCTCCGTGTCATTGACAGAATAACATTTAGGATCATTATCATGGGACGAACATCAATGTTTGGTCTGGTCCCAGAGTACATTAGGGAGCTCTGTGCTTCTGTCTCCATCCAACCAGGTCATTGATCCTTGTGCTCTGTGACCCATGGGGACTTGATAGTCTCGTGCTTTCGTACATCGATGTGGGCCCACTGTACCTTCTGATGGAACTGTCTTCCATTAACAATTTGTGATGCTGCATTGCATATTTCTCATGAAACATTCTCAAAGTCACTTAAGTCACACTTCCTTAGAACTGTCACGTAACTATGTGAAGTGTCTTCATGAGGTTAATGTGAAGGTGCTATATAAATGTCCATATACATTCAAATACATGCATGCAGTGTGAGCCATAGTCTGCTCACACCACTGCTACCCATTGTCTTGCCCACATTTGATAAGGTTGTCCGCACAAGATCCCTCCAATATAAGTCTATCACGCACGCACATGCACACCCACGAACACGCACACACACATAGAAAAGAGCAGTCCTTTAAGCTAGCCATGATGCGGTCATTGGCATGAAGCACAGCAACTTCATTTTCAGAACAGACTTGAGACATCTAGACATCTAGATCAGTGCATGGAAGTTTGGCTGTGTTAGACAGTCAGCTCTGAGAGGAAGGAGTGGTTAGTCACATTCACTGCTATCCACTTATCTCTCCATTACAGTATGTCATGTTCCCAGGTGGCATGCCTCAAGGAAAGGTAACAATGACAGTAAATTGATACAATGCAAACTGTTAAATTATTGAAAAATCAATGCGAAACTGCATAAACAGAAGTTGGCATTCAAGTGAAATATTGCTATGCACTTGTAATGGAATACGCTATCAGGAACATCTTGGACTGCGTGGGACTTATAAGCCAAACGTTTCAGTTTCGCATTGCATTCCTTGCAACTCGGCTAAGACCCAGAATCGCTTGCATATGGATGGAGACACTTAATTGTTAATTGCGATGTTTTCATTATAAAGGAGTTTAAGAGTTGCTTCAAGTTTTCTTTTTATTTATGGAAACTGGAAAGTTCACTATAAGTCAAGTCTCTCTGACTTGACTTAAGTGAACTTCCCTCATATGCTGCACCTGCAGTCAGAGTCCAAATGAGCTTCTACGTAATATTTAAACTTTCTGTGAAACTACACTGTTTCAATTTTAGTCGTATTCTTGCTGTTGGGGATGCTCAATAGTCTAGTGGTTAATGGATTGTCAATTAGGGGTTCAAATCTGTGTCAGGGCAGAAATTTGCCAGGATTTCTGCCTCATCTCCAACCACCCATAGCCAACAGCTATAATCAGTGTATTCTGACTGTACATTGTACAGTGTACACCACTGTTGGTGGGAAGATGAGGCAGCAAGGGTGAGGACTGGCCACCTGTTCAGACTGTTCTGTTGAAAATGAAATTGCTGTCACATCGTGCCAGTGACTGCATCAGGGCTGACTTAATGGTCTGCTCTTCTCTATGTTGTGTGTGCGTGCATGCGCACGTGCATGGGTGTGCATGTGCGTGCATGTGTGTATATCATGACATTGTAGGCTATGCATAATATTGCAACTGCTGTTTGTTATCTAGTATTGCTTGGAGTGACAGTTTCTAATGTTCCATCCTTGACACTGAGGTCAGTGGTTAAAGTCATAGATGTAAAAAACGATGACAATAAAATAAAAAACGGTAAAAAACGTCGTTTTTTTCGAAATAATAAAAAACGACAAAAAAAGATAACAAACGGAAACGGAAAGTAATTTACCTTTGTTACATCTGAAATTTCATTTTCAACTTACAAACCTTGCTTATGCAATTTTATCAAGAAACCGCAAATAACACAACTTTATTATTAGGCCAAAATCTATATTATAAGGCAGAAATTCCATATGTTTGTTTGTTTGTACGCTTTTGACAGAATTGACTCTCCCCTGCAGAATAGGCTCGGAAATGAAACAGCGTCGGTTTAAAAAAATTCTTGAAATCGATTCTTACCCAAATTATAAGGTCATCGCAACTATTTTCAGGTTTTAATTCAGTTCAAAACAAAAGTTATTAGCATTTTAAGACAGATTTCGTCAGTAATTGACCACACTAGCGCGTAAGTCAAGAGTCTACACCGCATGACATCATACCCGCACAGTAATAATTTTCGTAGCGCCCCGTAGGGGTGGGTCAAGTTTGGCTTTTTGGGGAAGCGAGGTGGGGTGGAGGGTTGGCGAAAACCTGAAATTTAGCAGTCAACTATGGACACCAGAGTGGAGTAGTGTTTAAAACCCTAAATTTCACTTTAGAACTCGAGTTATTAGCGTTTTAAGACAGATTTAATCGCTAACGCTTTGGTAAGCAGTATCGAGCTTTAGTAAAGGAGTCTACAGCCCGAATGACGTCATACAAGCCCAGTAATAATTTCCGTAGCGTCCCGCAGGGGCGGGTTACGTTTGGCTTTTTGAGGAAGCGGGGTGGGCTAGAGGGTTGGCGAAAACCCTAAATTTAGCGGTCAACGTTGGGTTCCACAGTGGAGTAGTGTTTAAAACCATAAATTTCCCGGGCAACGCCGGGTTACACATCTAGTAATTGGTAAAAGTAACATTAATCTACCACAGTTATTTTTTTCTTATAACTTTGGTTTAATAAGAAATTCGGACAAATTAAAGGTATTAATTGAAATCTTTTCAAATTTAAATTGTAGACATAAGTCCACACTATAAGTTTATGCTGATCGACATAACACAATTAAAATCTAACCAGAAGCAAAAACCACAGATGTTTACTAATTTATATATTGTACATTTGTGTTAAAATTGTTACTTATAAATATTAATTATAGGCCCAAGAATTTTATATAAAAACAACTCTTACAAATTTCATTTCTTTTCGGGATCTACTACATGTATTCCTCAAAATTATGACTTAAACAATTACATAAAGACCCTATAGTTAGCTGCATCCTTGAGAGTACGGTGAAAACGTATGGAATATCAGAAAAAATTAAATTAAGAAAAATGATATTAGACAGTAAATAATTAAATAAAGTTACATAACAATCGAAAAAAACGATAAAAAACGATGGGAAAAATAAAAAACGAAAAAAACGACGTTTTTGGGAGAGAATAAAAAACGAAAAAAACGTTTTTTACAACTATGGTTAAAGTGGTTTGGGTGAGCAGTGGGAACGCTGGATGAGAGCATTGGGAACGCTGATGAAGAATTTCATTGAAATGCATGTGTTTTATAGTTCCATCATGATGAGCAGTGGGAACGCAAGCCACGATTTTCGAGAGCAGTGGGAACGCCGTTCCCACGCGTTCCCACCCACTTTAAACCCTGACAGAGCTGGGTGTATGTTTGTGTCACTATATGGACGTTTTCATTTATGCTTATTTTTTTATACATGTGCCACGTAGCTTCATCTGGTCATGGTCTGGTCACGGTGAACAAATGAGTTTGCCGTTACAGCCAGTTACATACGTGCAGTAGAGGAGAGCTGGCAGGCCGTAACCGTTGTATTGATTATTGGTTGAAGACGGAGGATGACAAGTTAGAGAAGGAGGAGAGGAGAGAGGAGAGGAAGTAGAAGTGGGGAGGGGAGGAGAAGACGATGCATAGCGACATCTGGTGGTCTGATATTACCATTTATATGGACTATTAGATGAAAACAAGGAGTTGGCGCAGATGTTTCGGCATGCAAATGCCTCCAGCAAATTGGAATTCATGAGTAATGTCCAGACCAGAATAAAATGTCATGCTTCACTTTAGAAGCAACCAGTTTTCATGCGTTTTTTAGCAGTTTTTATTTTTATTTTTACAAGCAAATGGAAAGAAAGAGTCCTTTCAAATCAGAGAGGATAACGGATTACAGAAAATGCACTTGGTAAAGTAAGGTAATTGTAAGTACCGTCATTTTCACAACTCTGTGGGTTGTACATACAGTACTTATCTATTTGTGCAGTTTTATTATGGTCAGAAGATAATTTGTATAAAGCACTGATGAAAGAGTGGCTCATTGTTGACTTAGCAACATTTTCATCAGTGGTCTTTCTTTGCAATGGAATACCAGTTTGATAGAGCGCACTAGATTCAGTTGTAGATGCTACCTCTTTCACTGTTGCCACTGCACCTTGAAGTTGCTACAAAAGATCAGAGGGGATTATGCAGACAGTTGGCATAGAATTGGAATCTTAAAACAAATCTTCTTGCGCAATTGCTCATTTCCATCAACTGTATCATTTAATACCAGTAGGTAATGGTGCCATAAAATTTATATATGTTATCCATGTTTGACTGAGCTTTTGGGAAATTTTTGCTTGGTCATCATCATAGTACGCATGGCATCAAATGTTGATTTCTGCTAAGCAAAACCGCATACCAAATACATAATAGCTACATTACATTACATTAGCTACCAGTTTTGATGCAACCACTCCTATTACCAAAGACATTAGGGAGCCATATTTGAGCTGCATTGTCTTGTGCTGAATTCACGGATGGCATAATGGGGATTAAGTAAATGCCTTCTATGTATTGTTGCAGTTCATCTCCTTGCGTGAAATTTGTTGTGTATGTATTGAGTCATGCCATTCAGACAAGCAGCAGCTGCTTGTGAAACAGACTGCACCTGGTTGGTCGATGCAAATTTGCATCAAGTCTTGCATGATAGCATCACTGTAGGAATGAGTGAGACAGGTGGTATATATGTAGTCATATTTTTGGCATTGACTGGTAGCTGAGTCATACTAGCTGTAAAACATGCCTGTGGTTAAGCAAATATATATTGCCAATACATGTATTACTAAAAGACTAATGCACAACCAATGTATTATAATCCAAGATTTAGCAAAAATCATTGGGATGGGTTATCAACATCGGAGCATGGATGGGAACATCTTTCGATCGGACTCTAATGGAGACAAGAGATAGGAGGAGATGGAGGAAGGTTGTTCATGAAGCGACCAACCCTCGGATCGAGGATGGTTAATGACAACAAGCAGGGCTTTAGACGAGGGTATACGCGGGTATACTGCGTGTACTCACCTCCGGGAAAAACGGCATCGTATACTCGCCTCCCGAAAAGTAGGGTATACGGTGTTAAAAAGCAGGGTACATCGTACGGCGTACACGCTAGTAAAAAATATGTCAGCTATTTTGGGACGGCAAATTGACGAAATTTTCCCAAGATTTTGGTCGAATGACTGAAAAAAAGGTCGTCAGCTTTTTCGGGCGGCAAATTGACGAAATTTTCCCGAGATTTTGGCCGAATGACTGAAAAAAAGGTTGCCAGAAATTTCGGGCCAAAATAGGTACCTTTTTCTCCCGGTCAGCGTGTACTCACCTCAAAATTTACCAGTACCGCCCTGACAACAAGAAAAGAAGACAGTTGGTTGAGTGAATAGCAATGGCTCTGCTGCTTAAAGTGTCAATCCAAATGCCTCCTCAGAAATTGTCGGCTCTTCACCAGTCTGTATATCTTCAAACAGGTTGTTCTTTTGGTGAATGGTCTAGCTGTGCTTGTTCTGCTTTGGTCAAGGTCAAGCAGGAGTACAATGTCGTATTTATTTTATATGTTTTCCATATGGTAATATTCCCTTACAATGAGCTTTACATGTTTTGCCATAATATGTGAATTTGTTGTTGGGGCCATAGATTGAGTATTCGCATATTACGAATATTAAGATTTTCAAATATTCACGAATATTAACGAATATTAAAACTCCCAACGAATATTATATTCGTAAAATATTAATATGTTATTTCAAGAAATTCTTTATTCTTGTTCTTTCAAGAAATTCTTTATTCTTAATTCTTATTTTGTTATTTATGAAAATGCTTAACTTTTACTAAACGAATTGTACAAAATTGAGTCAGCCTACGCATAGGCCTATATATAAGTAGGCCTAAGTGACAATAACTTCAAGGTCTCTGCTGGGTCTGGCCAATGTGGCCATGCATGCGGCATTCATATCACATCCGATACTTAATGTTAGTCACTTTGTCTGACTTCTGACCATCCTCCCGAACAGAAAAGAGGCAGAGCCACCGATGGCAGTTGGCAAGTAGCAGCAATAGTAGACTAAATTAGAAATGAACTTTAACTGCATATTATAGTAACTGAAAATTGATAAAGTGGTTCTATATCAGTGTGGCAGGATGAGTAAATATATATCCAATGCAGGAAATAATAGTGCCAGATTACAAGCAAAAATTATTCCGATCTCAGCATTTTTGGAGACATACAGAAACTTAAATACCCGGTAACATTGCGGTTTCGATGGTTCACCTTAATTCGTTAACGAATATTTACGAATATTTACGAATATTAAAAAATCCTAATATTCACGAATATTTACGAATATTAAACCCAAAAGTCACGAATACTCAATCTATGGTTGGGGCATAGAAAAGCACCTCTCGGGGTACTGCAGAGTGCTGATGCCAAAGCATGTGATAGCTGTGGGTTTCAGCTGCCAAGTCATGAATATAAGATCGTTAAATTTATCTTGTCATTTTGTTTGTTTTTTCAGACAGTTCGGATATTGTTGATCACAACGAAAAGCTGTTGCTGGGTCTGTTTTGGTCTCTAATACTTCATTATTCCATTTCGACTCCCACTTGGGAAGGAGAAGCCAACTCCACTGCGGAAAAGAAACCGGATCTCACTCCAAAGCAACGCCTTCTTGCATGGATTCAGAACAAAATTCCTGACCAGCATGTTTCTAACTTCACAAGTGACTGGCGCGATGGCAGAAATATTGGTGCGTTGGTGGAAAGCATTGCTCCAGGTGAATTTATTCTTTTCAAATCATCAATGTATATACGTGGATGTGTGTATGTATGTGCTCTTGTTATAACACCTCTTCAAGCTCTCTCAGAGGTGCTCCCAACTAAAGTGCGGACACTGCATCGGAGTTTCATGCTGAAGCACTGAGCAATTGCGAGTGAAGGACTTGCCCAAGGTCCCTATGCGACTTTCAGGTGAATTTGAACCTGCAACCCTCCGGCTGTAAAGCAGCGAACATACCCACTGCACCATTGTGCCCACATGTGGAAAGGAGGTTGGGTTGTTAATATTGTCTTTTGACAAAAATGATTATCATGTGTAGAAATTTAGAATATTTGGCAGATTTTTGGTGTTTCAGTTGGTCTTATAGATAATCTGGTATTCCCCATGTGGCATTGATAATTATTGAGGATGGCCACTGCTGTGATTCATTGCATCAAATGTGTGACGATGTTGTTTAAATTGATCGCTGTTTGAGGGATATTTGTAATGAATTCATGGATTTCCTAATTACTGCATTGTACATTCATTCTCTATAGTGAACAACCTATTTCAGTTGGTCAGCATTTTCTTTGGGCACAAGTGGCAAGGCTACTCTCATAACTTTACTGTGATCACCTGAAGTTGGCAGTAGTTGTCTAGCTGTGAAGTGTATGAAGAAGATATTGTTGGCTTTGGTGTTGTTGCCTTTGTGCCTAGATCTAACTCTTATGATTTTCCTAACGTGGTTGATAAGGGTTATAAACATGAACGTAATCAATATTAACCTTTACCACTCATGTGTCCGCTGTCAGCGGCCAATTTTGGGCCAATTCATTTTTAATCTGAGCGGTAAGGGTTAAGAATAACCTTGCATTGCACTTTTTGTCCTTACTGATGTTGGTTGCGTTATTATTCTACGATAATTATAAAAAAGGAGTAATGTCTTGCTAATTTCCATAGTTGTAAAAAACTTCTTTTTTTATTCTTCTTGAAAAAAGTCCGGTTTTTTCATTTTCTATTTTTTGTCATTTTTCCGTTTTTTATTTATTTTTTGACCATATTTATTTATTTACTGTCTGCAATTATTTTTCTTGATGTTATTTTCGTTTGATATCTCTTATGTTGTCTCTGTATTTTCAAGGATTCCGCTAATTCAGATAACTATTTGACCGTTTTACTTAGTGTAAGCTGGGTTATTTGCTTCTAGATTAAAATTAAATTGCATAAACAAAGTTTTCAATTTTAAATTGTAGTATAAGATGTAACAAAGTTCTTTTATTTTTCTCTTTTCGTTTTTTCCTGGTTTTTTCGAATAAAACGACGGGTTTTTCCCCCGTTTCTTATTCCATTTCCGTCGATTTTTATAACTATGCTAATTTTTGCATTATTGCTGAGCAAAGTTAGTTATGTCATAAACAGGGCTTTTTAAAAGAAATTTGTAGAACTGCACAGCCAGGAAATATTTCAGTGCAGCTTTGTATGGCGAAAATTTCTTGTCGTTTCAGAAAATTTTCCCAAGAAATGTTGCAAGTCGGCCACAAAAAACTGATGACCTTTTTTTCTTTTAGTCGTTTGTTCAGAAATTTGACCCAAGTTTTTGCAAGAAATATCGCAAGTTATCGACGAAAAAAACTGATGAACTTTTTTAGTCATCAACTTCACAAAAATTATAATTGATTTATTTCACCTTCCTGTTTATTTTTTTCATTGAAAATCGCTGCACATGTCACATGTCCTTCTTCTTTCCTGGTTAACCAGTCAACAATTACCTTTTTCTGATGATTTCCACTGCACTGCCTTTACAACTGCACAAATTCATATACAACTGCACATTTTGTGTAGAACTGCACGTTAAAAAAGCCGTGGTCGTAAATGCAAAGTTTGTGAGAAGTTGGAAAATAATATTGATTAATTGCATTGATTGGCTTTGCTGAGCAGGAAATAGATGAGTCAGCTGTTGCCAGTATTGGCAGGTGATTCACGTGAGATGATGGTTTGTTAATAGTTTGTGTGGGTTTTTAAATGTGGTTTGCCCATAAAACTGTACAGCTATTCGATTGAGGATGAATTCTGCTGAAGTGACCTAGGCGCCTGGCTGTCTAGATTCCTGTAATGGCATGAGATTTACTCCATTGGTGTAGCGTTCGACTAAGCAATGAAGTTACATGTGTTATGGGCATATGCTATTGTTTGTGTATTTCTTTGTATTGCTTTGTCTTACATTCGTGGTTTGCTCTAGCGATCATATAATTATTGATCGGAGTCTAGCTTCTGTTCTGAATATGCCGCCTCTTAACCTACTTCATGGTTCTAATGGAAAATGGTCTTTTTGTTGGAAATTTTTTTAATCTGTAGTAACATCGATGATGCGAAACATATGTGGTCCATGAGCCAGACTTATTTTTCACCTTTCGATTGTCTTTTTGGAACACTCTTTCACTCTAATTCACATCTGTTCCTCCTCATGAACCACTTGTTGTTGTACCTGATGTGCACATTGAATACTTGATTTTTCATTTGCCCGATAATATTAGGATACACATCTTTGAAATCCATTTGATGGTCTTCCAAAACACATCTGAGAATTCCCTAGAATGCAAATTTATGCCAGCTATGTGCATACATACCGGTACTTGGAATTATGATGTCATAAAACTGTTGCTGATGACATTGGTGAAGTGGAGTTCATTTATAACAATGATTAGAATAATAGCAATGGTTTATTGTTTTATACCAGGCATCTGCCCAGACTGGCATCTCTGGGAACCAGAAAATGCCCTTGAAAATGCCAAAAAAGCTATGGCACTGGCTGAAGAATATTTGAATGTTCGCCAGGTATTTGATTTTTTCTGATGGATTCAAAATTTATGTGTCACTCACTTCCGCACTCCACTAGTCCCCAAAGTCTGATAGATTGTAGTAGAAACATGCCGGTAGATCCCAGATCTCATCCTAGCATGCAAAATGATCTCATTGTGATCCAGTTTACTTTTAAGGTGGTTCACAGTTTTAAGGGTCCAATGACAGACTCAGACTGTTTTTGGCAAGTTTATGGTGTTCTATGGGTTGCAGGTTTTCCTTTGCACGTTATGATATGTTTAATTTAAATTTAATGTGAATTATATGTTTGATTTAAGGTAAGATAAATGAGGTAGTTGTCCAAATGGCCTCAAAGTTTTTCTTCTGAAGCTCAAACACCAAAACATCTCTATAGCATGTTTCCTTGAAACATAATATTGTAACTATCTCATTTGCCAGTGCTGTTGATGCTTTCCGAGCTGAATATTTAAACACAGAAGCAAAATAAATAAACAGTTATTTGAATTGTCGTAGATTAGCTTGCTTGCTTTCTTTCAGCTGATCTCTCCTGATGAACTGACGGATTCAAAAGCAGATGAATTAAGTGCCATGACTTATCTCGCTCAGTTTCCAAATGCCAAACTAAAGTCGTCTATTCGTGTCCACCGAACAGGTTTGTTCAGGTCATTTGTGAACCATCTGACTAGAACCAGGCGTATGTTGCAGCGCATGCTTTTGAGATAATGGCCAAAATGTGATGAAAAATCTTTTTTCTTCGAATTTTGACAGAAAATGATGAATAAATATTTTTTAAACGCATTAAGGTGACAATTTGTGAAAAATCTCATTTTTAATTATATTTGGATGATTTTGAGGTGGCTATTGTTTAAATAATTCAGTGACTTTTCCAAGGGAAAATTGCCACTTTCCCGCCACTAATAGGCAGCAGTAAAAAGCCCACTTTTCATTCTAGCATACTATGCAATCCGTTTATTTTATTCTGAGCATGGTTGCTAAGGAATTTTGCATGCCAAAGTTATAAGAGACTTTAAATGCATTTTCTTCAGAATTGTAATTCGAACAGCTAAACCATATTTTACTCATTACTTTGGACAAGAACATAATACAACAATAAAATTTGTGTCATTTTAAAGCAGAGACTTTATTCTTTTGAAAGATGTATGACACTCAAATTGTACAAAAGGGGACTTAAGCCTGGTTTGGTCAGATGGGTCACATTTGATGACAGGCTCTTCGAATCTTGTGCTGCAACTTTGTTTGAGAAATCTTTTCTGCAGTTTACCACTTTAGATGAAAGAAATTGATAAAGCATAATGTGCTACATCTCATTTACAGTTGTTCATTTTCACTAAACTTGACTATTTTGACTCTAAAGAATAATATATCTCTTTTTGTTTCTGTTACTAATAGCAATGTTGTGTATTATTATAATTTATTTTGTGCATAGATTTGTGTTAACTTTGATTTATCTTCATTTTGGTTGGAAGCAGAAACATATTACTGGCAATTCTTCAGCAAGCCTGTATTGCCTAAGTGGAATCCTCATTGGTGTGGCCCTATAATATGAGAAACCATTATAGGTCCACTGACCATTCAGTAGAGGTGCATAGGGACACCATGCTCTGTAAGGGATAATGATGGAGCTGCAAACTTGATCTGACACTTTAATAAGATGTTGTCGACTGTTGAATATGTGTGAGGAAAATGGGCTACTAAGGCAGTGGCTACTACTGTGTTGTGCAGCAACCTTGGGGAAGATGTTGGGAGTGCTCTATAGATGACAGATATGTGCATTTCAATGCATCTATGCGTACATCCACTTAAATTTATCCATTTCTGATTACCAGGGAAATGTGCTGAAGGTCCTGGTGTTGTTGGTGTGCCTTTGGAGTTTTCCGTGGACTCTCTGGACGGTGAAGTGGTTTCTGCAAACATCAAAGTCTTCGATCCAGATGGGAATGAAAAACAGGTTAGGCCTTGTTGACTGCCAGCATATTTGATGTGAAGCATTCATATCATATTTTCATGTATAAAAAATTTCTTCTTTGTGTCAAATGTCAATAACATCACAAGATATCGATTCTTGAAATGAATTTAAATAATCAAGACATTTTTTGGATCAAAAAATTCTCAGCAGCAATTTATTTACTGTGCTGATATATGCATACATACATAATTCATATACAGCTTATCCATCATTTTTTTTAAAGGTCTTTAGAAATACCAGAGTCTACATGAGTATATTTGCTAGAACAAATATCCGAAAATTCTCAATAAAATTCCAGGGTCCCCTTATATGGAACAGCATACCGTTTGATTAAAATTCGCACTACCAAGAATCTTGACCAATTTAAACTTCTACTCTGCGCTCACGCAGCCAAAAATGTCATATAATAATGAAATTGTTTAGATGTTCTACTGATTTCTTGTTTCATTTTCCTGTTTTAAGGTGGAAGGAAGTTATCCCATCACAGTTATTTTGTATTTGTAGGCTTCCCAGGCTATCGCCACTCTAGTTATTTTATCACTTACTGCTTAACAGATGTCAAGTTAATCTGTGTAATTAGGCCACCATCTAACGAGATTACTCCCTTCGGGTGAGCCTTTTGCTCCCATGTATGTATTAACAACAGATCACTACAGAGATTATATTTGGGCATTGTGTTTCATTACTGTGAATTTCAGTTGCTTTGTTTCTTGGGATCAGTAAACTAATTGAATTGAATTGAATTCAAAATATGAATGTGCCAAAGTCAGACATTGTGTTCAGCCCATAAGATTGGCCCACGTACGGTACTCATGTTTATGTCAAAGTTCCAGAAAAAATGTTTGTGAATCAATTGGTGAAACGGAGTCTTAGGTACCTGCTTCTATGTTTATTATCTGCTGTATGAAAAGTGTAAATCATACTGCATGCATTGATATTCAGCGTGAGTGGTAGTAATGTTTTATTGTGTTTTAACTGATCTGGTCTGTTGTTGCCATTGCCAGCCACATGGCTTCACATGGTCTTTTATTTCTTTGCATATCTCTTCTTGTGCCGAACAGCTGTCTTGGGCAAAATAATGCCTAGCTGAATGCAGCAGTTATTCTTTCATATTCGATATGGAGACCTGAAGATATATATTATATATATAATATATATAATATATATCTTATATATATATATAAATATATGCAATGCAGAATCCTGCATTGCTTTTTCACTGTGCATCAGCATCCAGCATAATAGTGAATGGCCTGGTAGCAATTATTTCAGGAATTAATGGCTACCGCTTGATTCTATGTCTTCTGCAATGTCAAGGTATGAAACCAGCAACTTTCTATCAGTCATCATGTCAATGTCTGGTGGTTGTCTGTTTTTGACCAGCCATTCGAGAGCCATTGGCATGGTGGAAAGTGTCTATTTGACCGCAAAACTCTAACCAACATTTTATAGAAAGTACCTGGTTCTTTTGGATGTGTCTCTCTTCCTTTAGCTTCTGAGTTTCTACGGCAACTTGTTCTTGGCCTTTACCGATGTGCACCCTGTTGAATCTTCAGAATTCATGCCTCATATGTTAGTATTCTGCATATTCGGTGACATAAATATACTAGTACTCCTTTCTCGACGCTTTATGGAGCACTGCTTTTAAAAGATGCTTTTAATTTCTTGAACGTTTATAAACAAATATTTTCAAACTAAATGATTTTTGCAGCGTTTTACCTCATTTGAAACTTCATCTACATTGCTCATTGTTGATAATAATTAGATTAATATTTCTTCTGATTTTAGCATGACGAGATGCGTGATGGAAACTCTAAATCTGTTCTGTTCTCTTTCCGACCGGAAATGAAAGGACAGCACAGAATATCTGTCACTGCAGAGGACAGAGAAGACGCAGTGGAAAATGTTCTTACGGTGGATGTCCGAGGTTCTGTTTCTGCTTCTGGCCCGGGTCTTGGGCCACACGGCGTCATGCCATTGTGGAAAACGTCTTTCGATATACATTCAGAACGTAAGTAAGATGTGTGTTTTACAAGATGCCTCCTGCCAATTATTTTCACCGTTATATCCGCATGGCATTTAGAAGTTCCAGGCTAGGCATGTCTGTTTCAACTCCTTGCCAGTCACTTTCCTTTTCTTGTCATCATGATTCATTCAGTAGCTGTCTTTTATGTTATTTCAATCAATCAATAAAATAGTTTATTTTGCAACCAAAGTATACATGACAGGTTTACACATCTTGCAAATTTGTTACAAAAAAGAGATCCTAAAGTGATAAAATAATCTCGCTATCTAGGGACACCAAATAATATATTGAGTTGACGATGTGAGGTGGCCTTGACTAATTTTGCAAATTTAACACAGCGATTAACAAAAGTGACAAAGCACAATCAAGCAACTTAAACTGAGAGACGGAGAAAAAAACACAACGGATAAAGGAAACTGAAAAGCTCAACACTGTTGAGTGAATAAACAATTTTTAAAGAAAATAACAAGTGCTTAACTACCAAACAGAGACCTGCTACGTTGCATACAACGAATGAACAGTATAGTTTACCTTTTATTAATGCCTTCTTTTAGAAAGGCGCTTAATTTCTTTTTAAAAACCCAAATGTTCATTCCATGTCAAATCGCTATCAACGTAGATTCCTAAAAATTTGGTTGATTCTACAGAAGTGGGAGATAATATTAATTTTTAATTATTATTTCAACGTTGAGATATATGTGGGTTGAACTGTTGCACTCTAATGTGTTTTACACACTTTCACAGATTGCCTTTATGAGGCCTTTGCTGTTAATTTTGATAAAGCAGACACATGTATCGCGGGTTAAAATCTTTAACTATGTTGTGTTTGATATGTTGATGCAGACATGGTTGTGGAGCGTGTGGATGTGTCCATAGTGCAGCCAGAGACTGTTAATGGAGCAATTCTTAAATCCAATGTCAACCACGTAGAATCGACTGGCTTATGGAGCGTGGATTACATTCCATTGGTTGAGGGACCTCACACCATCAATGTCACTGCAAATGACATTGTCATTCCGGGAAGTCCATTCATTGTTCTAGTGTCAGATGAAGGCAAGCTTTGTTCTTTGTATACAGTGTAATGGTTTACTGCTTTTAACTGTAGCAATATGGAAGTCTTCTGGTTAGATGCACGACCTGCAATTGCATTCAAACTAGTTAATATCTGGCATCTATCAGCCTTCGATCAACCACGTGCTTAGGCAGTGAACTAACTTGATTTACTTGAATAGATGTCCGGTCAAAATCGCGCAGGACAAAAGCGCGCAGACAAATGCGCGCAGACAAAAGCGTGCAGGGCAAAAGCGCACAGACAAATGCGCGCAGACAAATGCGTGCAACAGGAAAAAAGTGATCATTGTGATCATTGATCACATGGTCATGGTTCATATGTCATTGATCAGTTGATCGCGCAACAGGAAAAAATCGATCATTCGAGTATTAGAATGACCATTGAATATAACTCATTTGTGCACAGCACACCATAAGCACAGCATAAGAGTAAATTGTTAATAGGAAAAAATCTAAAATCGAAATTGTCAAAAAAGCAACCTAGTCTGCCGCTTGAACTTGCCGGCATGCGAAATCTTCAAAGACTAAGTTGCGAAATAAAAAAGCTTCCCTTTAAACAGTGCCCTGGCAAGCAAACATGAAAAATTGGGGTAGAATTCATTTGAAATAATTGCGGAAAATCCATAGTTAAACGTTATTTGGGCAATATTTTCGTGTAATTCACATGGTCATGGTTCATATGTCATGAACCTGTTATTTTTTTTCATAGAGGACCTTTGCATTACATGTAGATACGTGTAAGGTTATTTGCTCGCTTTGTCTGGGCGCTTTTGTCTGCACGCTTTTGTCCTGCGCGCTTTTGTGACGGCGCCACTTGAATACATTATTTTATAAGTTTCTGCTAAGTCCGTGCAGCCTGTTAGTTCGTTAATTTATGTGATTCAGATCTTCATTTCAAATCCATCATCCATCTCTTTCGACTTGTTTCGCTGTTGTAGCTGAACATCTGGTTTGCTGATCTATTGAATTTCGTCTGCACTGTTCCAGCAGATTGTGATTCTGATCTTTGTCGCACTTGATGTGATCTGTGTGCCATGTCATGTGCGCTATGATTGATGGCACATGAAAATAATTTATATAGATCGGAATCATATTGTATTTGCATAGATTTGCATGGATTAAACCAGACTAGTTTCAGTGGTGCGTTGGTGTAGGTGTTATGTTCGGTGCCTTGGGGCCAGAAGGTTCCAGGTTCGAATCCACCTCAAGCCGCCATGTAGGGACCCTGAGCATTTCTTCACTCGCAATTGCTCATGTGTTTCAGCGTGAAACTCATGCAGTGTTCACGCTGTAGTCAGGAGCGCCTCTGAGTAGAGAGATTGAAGGGGCACAATAACAAATGTATGTATGTGCATTTGTTATTGCGCCCCTTCAAGATTCTACTCAGCAGCTATCCCAACTACGGCGCGAACACTGAATCGGAATTTCGCGCCGAAACGCATGAGCAATTGCGAGTGTAGGACTTGTTCAAGGTCCCTACGAGGTGGCTTGAGGTGTATTCGAACATGCAACCCTCCGGCTGCAAGGCAACAAACATACCCACTACACCATGGCGCTTCATGCGAGAAATTAATAAATAAATATGTAACATTGTATTTAGGATATCCACAGTCCTTTGTAACTGTATGCCCTATTTAGTTGGCAAATGTGACGAGTTTGATGAATATTACATTTTGTTGAATGCTATGAAATTTTCAGAAGTATTCTCTTCGTGATAAACATTGTTGCCTAACAATTGTCTTTTGTTGACAGGTGCTGATCAGATTTCTGTTAGAGGACGAGGCGTTCAGGCGTCCGGCATCCGAGTGGGAGAGGAATCAGTCGTCATCCTGGAAGTTCGGGATTCCAGTCAAGAACCCAACCATGACGTGGATACGTTGCTATCCAGCGACACTGACCAGCGGTCCAGTATAAATGTTTCCAAACTGGATGTCGCTATCACAGACCCAGATGGCAGTGATGTCCAGACAGACTTCAAAGACCATGGCCAACAAGTTCAATACACCTACACACCAGAGAAGGTTGGCAAGTTTACCGTGAAAACATCTTACGCAGGACAGAATATCACTGGCAGTCCATTCCTCGTCAATGTCAGTCCAGCCATCAAGCGCAAGACGAGAGCGTTTGGTCCGGGACTCAGCGGTGGAATCGCAGGTTTTCCAGCGTGTTTTACAGTTGATCGTCATGAAGATGAGACATTGAGTGAGTTTTTCTCATATCTGCAGAGGTGTTGGCGGTGGTGGTGGTGGTGGTGGTGGTGGTGGTGATGTTGGTGGTGGTGGTGGTGGTGGTGGTGTTGGTGGTGGTGGTGGTGGTGGTGGTGGTGGTGATGTTGGTGGTGGTGGTGGTGGTGGTGGTGTTGGTGGTGGTGGTGGTGGTGGTGGAGGTGGTGGTGGTGGTGGTGGTGGTGGTGGTGGTGGTGATGGCGATGGCGGCGGCGTGGGTGGTGGTGGTGGCACTGGTGGGGTGGTGGTGAGGGCGATGGTGGTGGTGATGGCAGTGATGAGGGTGGTGGTTTATAGAATTTTTCTATGAGTTTTTCATGCTGAGATCAATTCTGAATAGTCATTCTGTGGAGGTACGATATAAATCAATATATATATACAATACAATTCTTTAGTATTGTCGCATTATGTTTAGTATTCAAGTGCTGCATGGACTCTTATGCATTTTCGCCTTCGTGAGATTCTTGTTAAGGCGCTATATAAATGATCATATACATTGCAGATGAGATATCCGTTGATGGTCCAACTCCGGTTGAGATCGAGACAAAAGACAATGAAGACGGATCAAAGGATGTCCTCTATTATCCAATTGTCGCTGGGGAACATGCAGTTCATATTTTCTGCAATGATGAGGACATTCCAGGCTCTCCGTTCATGGCTGAAATTCGTCATGCGACCAACGGCTTCAATCCTACGAGGGTATGATGAGTCACCTTCAACAATTGTACTAAGTCTGTTTCAGTGTGTTTTTGCATTTATTTGTATGTTCAGCTTGAGAGGAAGAGCTGCCTTATATGAAATTCTTGCATCTAAATCTATATACTTATGGAATGGATAAGAGTTGTACAATACAATTGAAAATGATAATACCCTTCTTGTAAAGTTCAAAAGTGAACTTGTTAGGATGCTGGTTGAGGGCTAATTGATGTTAGCCTGACAAAATGACACCTTAACCTGCAGAGTTTAAAATGGTGCATGTCATTAATGGATTGCTCCTTTACAGCTGACTGGCCAGATTAGGACCACAATTACAAATGCACACAAACATATAATTATTGCTGACACCGTAATAATTAATTTTGTTTGTCCAACTTATTTCATTCCGTGGCCTAAATGCTGTTTTCTCTGGCCTATTAGAATTTAGTTTAGTTTCCGTGTTCTTTTCGAGTGTTGCTAGTGCTGCAAAAGCTGATGGTTAATATTTTGAATAGTGAAGTGAGTAGAACAGTTTCTCTTCACTCAAAAATTGTTTGAGAGCCAAAAGGAATCAGAAATTCAGGCTTGAATATGGACCAATATGCGGGCAGCAGATGTGCATAGTCATTGAAAGAGACCACAGAATACACTTACTTGGCATGTGCTAGTATTGATCGGGAATTCTTTTATGACTGTGGTTCAAGATGATTTTTATTGACCCTTGCTGTCAATTGATCATCTCAAAATGTGGTTGTGCGATACTAAATCTCCTTGATTTATTGTCCAGAACTATGTTGGTTATATCAATTTGATAAAATGAATTAATTACATCAATTCATCAATGCTGTGTACTTAGTAGAAATGCTTTACTGGTTCTTATTCACTTGGTGCCAAATATTAAAACCTGTTTCATCCTTATTTGCAAATATATTCTTTGCCTGCTAAGACTGGTATAGAAGCACAGAGTGTGAATTCATCTTCTTACAAATCAAGAATTCTGCGAATCACAGGCTGAATCTTGATGCCTGGTGCACAAATTATTCATGGGCGGACAGCCGTGAAAAATCAAATCTCTGTAATTGAAAACTGCGCATGCTTTGCGATTTGAGTTCGCGTTGCATTAATTTCCTTTCAAACACAATTTATCCAATCAATTTTCATCTGTTCAGAATTAGAACGCAATTTGATGTATTTGTTGCTTTTCAGGTGATGGCATATGGAAGTGGCCTGAAAGAAACCGGCGTCCTAGTCGACGAGTGGGCCGAGTTTGTGATTGATACGACTCTGGCTGGGAAGGAGGCCGACATTCAAATCGACGCATTTGATGATGAGTACGATGTTGTTGAGGTGGAACTTGAGCCGAGCGACACAGTCGGCTTGATTGCATGTCGTTACAAACCAACGAAACCAGTTCAACATCGAATCTTCATTTCCTATGCTGGCGTCAACATCATTGGTGGTCCATTCAGAGTAAGATGAAGAGGTCCTCTGATGGACTGGTCTTTGTCGGGTCAGAATAGGAATGGATCGTCTCGTTAAATTCTTGTGGTCCATTTATGGCTTCGGTTTGACCATTTCGCTTGTTTCAAAATAAGAAAGATTGCTTTACATTAACCATGTGGTCCTTCAGATTAAAAATACACGAACTCATGCATGTATCTAAAGTAGGATTCGATGATCTTGATCAATGCTTTTAGCCCTCATCCTAGTAAGGTATGATTAAGCCTTGGGTAAGAAAATAGATAATATTAGTTAATAATTTTGAACCCTTTGAGAATTGAGATGCAACATCTTAATTGACCTTTGCACTTTTGGATCTATTCCAAACTGTGACTCAATAGCCCTCGTCAGAATAAGTCTGAACCTTTGTTGAAGACTATTTTATGCACCAGGCATCAAGATTCAGCCTGTTACAATAATGAATTTTCAGAGTTTTAACGAGATTAATTGGTTTAATTCAGGTCCAGGTTCAGGATAATCCGGCAACGTATCCAGTTGTTGAGCTCCCTGTTTCAGCAACTCTAGTGCAGCAGGAAAATAGTCAACCAGATGATGATGATGATGATGTTGATAATGATGCATCTTTGGAGCTGCAGGCGTCGCAGGTGAAAGCCTATGGTGATGGTTTGCACACCGGATATGCAGGTGACCAAAGCACATGGAAACTAGTCCTTGTTCAGTGTAAACAGTGTGTCCATTAATAATATTAAATGTAACACATGGATGCTGTACTGTATTATTTTGTTTCTGTGACATGTGACATTCAAGCTTCCCAAATGTTTCAGTGTCTCAGACTGGCAGGAATTAAATTTTGAGTGTCATGGACTGCAGGAATTAATTTTTGAGTGTCATGGACTGCAGGAATTAATTTTTGAGTGTCATGGACTGCAGGAATTAATTTGTGAGTGTCATGGACTGCAGTAATGAATTTTTGAGTGTCATGGATGGCAGGAATGAATTTTTGAGTGTCATGGATGGCAGGAATGAATTTTGGAGTGTCATGGATGGCAGGAATTAATTTTTGAGTGTCATGGACTGCAGGAATTAATTTGTGAGTGTCATGGACGGCAGGAATGAATTTTGGAGTGTCATGGATGGCAGGAATGAATTTTGGAGTGCCATGGATGGCAGGAATGAATTTTGGAGTGTCATGGACTGCAGGAATTAATTTGTGAGTGTCATGGACGGCAGGAATGAATTTTGGAGTGTCATGGATGGCAGGAATTAATTTTTGAGTGTCATGGATGGCATGAATTAATTTTTTAGTCCTTTCCATTTGTTTACTTTAGGATAATGATCCTCTACAAAATGTACCGTAAGTACAGGACGAAAAAAGCACATGGAGACTAGTCCTTGTTCAGTGTAATGATATTAAATGTAACACATGGATGCTGTAGTATTTAGTTTCTGTGATGTGACATCCATGCTTCCCAAACGTTTCAGTGTCTCAGACTGGCAGGAATTAATTATTGAGTGTCATGGACTGGCAGAAATTAATTTTTGAGTGTCATGAACTGTCAGAAATTAATTTTTGAGTGTCATGGACGGCAGGACTTAATTTTTTAGTTCTTTCCATTTTTACTTATTTAAAGGATAATGATTCTCTACAAAATGCACCATAACTATAGGATGTACACTGTACAGGATATTATTGTGTCTTTAGGTTACAAATTATAAATGCCATCACATGCATCAGTGTCCTGCAATGAATAGTATAGGTAAGTTTATTTTAAGATTTAAATCTTTCAAATGGTAGTTTGATTTAAAATGGTGGTTTAATTACAATGATGGCCATTGAAAATTTTCTTTTTGTTTTCTTTTTCAGGCCACTTGTCTAGTTTTGTTGTTGTGATGAGCGAGTTCAGTGTCGAGTGCTTGGGTGTGGCAGTGGACGGTCCATGCAAGGTGGAGATGGATTGTCTCGAGACAAAGGAAGGATACAAGTTCACATACGTACCAAGGGCAGCCGGTGACTTTGTTGTGTCCGTTAATTATGCTGGAAGATTTCCAATTCCTGGCAGTCCATTCAATGTCCTCATAAAAGGTTAGTGATTATGTTTCATCAAAGAATGGGAGATGATATCGTTGCTGCAACTGCTGACTTTGATGTTATTGTGATAATGATAATAATATTAATAATAATGATATTAGTAATATTTTCTTTATTGAAGCAAACCGGTTGACGGATCGCCACCGGTTACAGTGTACAGTTATGCAATTTAGACAATTCACAAGAACGCAAATTAGGCCTACAGAAGACATAAAATTTTAACTACTAATTGAACAGACAGCTTGCAATACACATGTTGTTGTTGTTGCTGCTGCTGCTGCTGCTGCTGCTGCTGCTGGTGGTGGTGGTGGTGGTGGTGGTGGTGATGATGTGTTGGTGTTGGTGATGGCGGTCATGATGATGATGATGACTATAGACATAGACATATTTTTATTGTTCCCAACAATTCAATTGTACATGTATGTTTAACAAAGTATAAAGATAATTCGCAATAAAAAAAATACTCAAAGTGAATAGGTGTTATAAGAGTGAGGGAGCAAATAGGCACACCAAAAGGGACAAGTCCCGCTAAGCAGGGGCTTAATTAACAAAGTGAAGTGAGAAAGTGAAAGCTGAAGGGAGTATTGGAGATATTACAGAGATATTACTTAACTAGGGAAAGAAAAAAAAAATTATCGAAAAACTAATGTAGTAAACACTACAGGAAAAAATTCAGAGAAAGAACAAAATAAAAGCAAAGCAATCAAACAATCAAATAAATCAGCATCAGCATGGGTAACCCCTCATGCTATTAACACAAAATATTAGATAATGTATACACACGTAACAGGTGTTTAAAGTGAGTTAAGTTAGTAGCCTTACGAATGTGAATCGGAATTTTATTCCATATGACAGGGCCTTGGAATTTAATGGAAAATTTCCGAACATTTATTTTAGCAAAAATAATACTGAAGTCTCTATTACCTCTAGTGAGTCCAGGATGCAATGCAGGAGAGAAGTAGGAAGTAAAGGAAGAAGGGAGGAGGTTATTGATGTATTGATACATAAATTGAGATGTCTGTTCAAATCTAATCTGTTTAATATTTAGGAGTTTATGCTCAGCAAATAGGGGACCAGTATGACAGTTAACAGTGGATTTAGTGATAACTCGTATGGCTTTTTTTGCAAAGTCCTTAAAACATGGAGATGGGTATCATAGGTAGAAGTCCAAATTAAATTAGAGTAACTAAGGTATGGATAGACTAGGGTGAAATATAGATTGATAAGCACATGAGAGGGAAGCAAGTAAGAGACTCTCTTAATAATGCCTATGCTTTTTGAATTTTTTTTACTTATTTCGTCTATATGGACTTTCCATTTTAGGTGCTGATCAATATGAACGCCAAGGAATTTTGTCGTGTAAACTTGAGGAATAATTTTGTTGTCAATAAGCAGCTCATTATTTGTTATAGGTATTGGTTTTTTATTTGAACGAAATATGATATAATTAGTTTTAGATAGATTTAATGAAAGTTTATTTGCCTTGAACCAATCACTAGCTGATATTAATTCATTATTAACTAGCTGAAGAAGCTGATCATAGGAGGCATGCGATAAAAATACATTAGAATCATCGGCAAATAGAATATAGTGTAAGATGGATGATGAATTTGGGAGGTCATTGATATAGATTAAAAACAGGAGAGGACCAAGGATAGAGCCTTGAGGCACCCCAAATTCTATAGTTTGAAAGTTAGACAATTTTCCATTACAAAGCACCTGCTGTAGACGATTGCCCAAATAACTACTAAGCCATCGAAGTGCATTATCTCTAATACCATAGTGTTCAAGTTTATACAAAAGTATTTTGTGGTCCACAGTATCAAACGCCTTTGCAAGGTCAAGGAAGATACCAATCGAGTATTCATTATTGTCCATGGCCTTGGTAATTTTGTCCTGTATATCAATCAGTGACATGGAGGTAGAGTGACCCGGCTGAAAGCCATGCTGAAACGGATATAATATGTCCTTATGCTTTATGTATGAAAGTAATCTGTCATACATTACTCTTTCAAATAATTTGGAGAAAAAAGGTAGTATAGAAATGGGTCTGTAATTATTAATTTCATTTTTGGCACCTTGTTTGTGAATGGGGAGAACTTTGGCAAGTTTGATTTCTGATGGAACAATACCATTTTTTAGTGAACAGTTAATCACTTCAGCCAGCGGATTGGCAAGAAGTTCCATAACCGGTGATAATATCATAGGATTCAAATCATCAGTGCCAGAACTGTGAGTCGATTTAAGAGAGTTATTAATTGCTAATATTTCCTGGGAGGTAGTTGAAAGTAGGGCAAAGGAATTAGAGGAGGATGGGTGGAGATAGTCTTGAAAGCATTTCTCAGATGAGAGGATTTTGGATGATAAAGATTTCGCTAAGCCTGTAAAATATGAGTTGAATTTTTCAGCCATTATTAAAGGGTCATTCGTTAAATTTCCATCCAGATTAATTTCATTAATAAGTGTGTCCTTCTTAGCTGACTTAATTACTGTTCTAATAACCTGCCAGGTTTTTTTAATGTCCTTACTATGTTTTATGAATTCACTTGAATAGTAAGAACGTTCTATATTTGTACGAATTAATTTATATTTGTTACGGTAGGTAGTAAATTTGTTTTTATTTTCAATGGTAGGTTTTTTTATATATTTAATGTATAGTGCTTCCTTTTTTTTGGTAGATTTTAATAGGCCTCGTGTCATCCATGGTTGGTGAAAGGTATTGCTTTTTGAGATTTTAATGGGCTTAAGAGGAAAGGCTTCATCATAGCTTATCCTGACCATTTTCAAAAACAGATTATATGCCATGTCCGGTTCATTTTCATTACACAAATGCAAAACTGGACTATGATAATGATGATAAAAAATTTTATTTCTCAATACATTGATCGCTATTAAATGTTGGTGATTGAGTATACATATTGTTTGTGTGAATTATTTCAGAGGCGACAAACTTGTACTGCATTCGTGTTTACACGGGTGATAAGCTGTTTGCTGGCACAGATGCAAATGTCTTCATCACTTTGTTTGGTGAAATTGGTGACACTGGTAACTTCTTCCATTCTCGAAAAATTTCTTTGCATGTTGGCCGAAGGTAAATGTTACTTTCTTTGTGACTAATTAAAATTATTGATGGTTTGTCTTGTTTATTTTGGCTTGTTTTGGTGATGGGAGAATGTGGCTTTGCAGTTGGAAAGATAGTGGGAAGAATATTAGGGATTAAGCTTAACTTCGACATACCGAGATGAGTTTTGTGCCTACTTTGCTGGTTCCTTGCTGAAATTACAGTTATTTGAGTCAATTCTTTTTTCTGCTTGGTGCTGGATATAAGTCATTTACTTAATCATCAGTTTTTGTTTTACATGTTCCTTTCTTTGTAACTTTTACCTTCTTGATGCTTGCTTTAGTGTGAATACAAATATTTTTGATGACTGAACAAATTGTAGAATTCTGCTGTTGAGTTACTGGTTCAATCACAATTTTAGACTATATTTTAGTGAGACAGCATTTCATCATGGCATTCTCTAATATAACTTATGTATTTTATAAGACTGCAGATAAG
The DNA here is from genome assembly GCA_949752735.1 of Lumbricus terrestris. NCBI lineage: Eukaryota > Metazoa > Annelida > Clitellata > Crassiclitellata > Lumbricidae > Lumbricus > Lumbricus terrestris. The sequence continues at coordinate 32,863,398 of OX457043.1, forward strand.
GCCTTGCTTTTGCTAGTCATTTGTTATATTTTTGGCTTCTGTTGCACTTATAGTTCTCCTCTTTTTCGGGCCTCTGATGTTACTTCTATTTTCACACGTGGTGTCCAGGAACACAGTTATTTACATGAATCAGGTGTCTTTTAAAAACTGCATATTGAATGCAATTTTACTTGGATCAAATGCAATTGTCTATCTGCAAACCTTGTTGAAACTGAGATCACATTTTTAGATCCTCTGCACAAGCGATCTAATCATTTGCTGACAGTGTTTAGAGCTGAAGCTGAGCTGTAGTACATTTATGAAATGCCATTTCTCAAGTGCTTTGACTATCAATAAAGAAGGTCCACTGTTACATTGCCATATGTGCAATATCTGCTCAGAGACATCTCTGATCATATTATTACCTGTGATGACCCTGTTCTTGCATGCATTTCTATGAGTTTCAAATTACTCAAATGTCCTACGAGTTTTCCACTATGACAAGAAGTTTGTCATGTTTGATGTTTTTAGGTACGATCCAGCTGAAGTACTCCAGAACCCACCTCAACAAATTTGAGAGAAATCAGATGGATGAATTCTTTATAGAAGTTTTCAACATTGGCGACTTAAAGAAACTTAAGTAAATTTCAGTTCTGAACCATTTTACTTCCTCTTCATCTTCATCTGTGGTGCATGTATTTTTCAATTTTGCTTATTGTGGAATCTCTGTTTTATATTCAAGTCATAAAATGATGCAATAGAGAACTATGAGAAGTAGAAAGTATTACTTTTTAGTTTATTTTTCCATACATGCAATTAGAAAAGATCCCCCAGCAAGGACAAAATATATGTGAATGAGTGTTTTATTAAATTTATTAGTTAAATAATTATTTCTTCTTATTTTCATTGTTATTCAATATTCATTTCATTGTGTATTCCAGAATTGCGCATGACAATAAAGGAACGGTTGGTGCCTCTTGGTTTCTGGATCGCGTGGAGATAGAGTCACCAATGCTTTGCAAGCAATGGGTCTTTCCATTTCGTCGCTGGTTGTCGAAGGGAGACCTGGCCGTGGAAATGGTTGCTACTGAAGACATGGACAGAAGGATTGTGGAAGGTAAAATGTCTTTGTTCTTCATATTATAATTGCCTGATCAATTTCCACCATTGTTAAGACTGCTTTTAAATTATTGGATTTTTCTTTGCAGTGCAAAAGCTTAGTAAGTTTAATTTAGTTTTCAATTGTAAATGAAATGTCGGACTAAATTTGTTTACAGTTTTTATGCATATCAAACCTAAAAGGAATTTGGACTTCATCAAGTTGTGCTGTTTGAACATCAAATTATTTACATGCATCTGTGCAAACAACAATACACACATGCACCATTGCACTTAATGTGAAGGTTATTTGCCATCTAACTTTCTATAACAAACTCGACCATCAACCATACAATGTCTTGCAAAGAAACTCCGAGATATTAAAGGTCATGTTTTCAGTGGAATTTAAAAATCGAACAACTTTAGAGCAACATGAATGTTACTTTCAAACATTTTGATTTCCCCTGTGTTTTCAAGACGTCTTGCAGATGGTCTGCATTTGTCATCTGAGGCACAGCTGTACTGCAGTCTGCAGTATTCAGTCGCAGTGCCACCATAGGTTGTGAGAGGTCATTTTACTCTTGACCTGCCTTATGACGTGCGAAAAGTCTGTGGAATTTTCATCGTCTTCTTTACATTTGATTTCTTTGACCTGCTGAATGGACTCCAGGGACTCTGACGCGGCCTGCTGAAATTGTAGAGCTGGTGCCACCGCTGGCAGTACTCTAAGAAAAGAATTATGTAAAATAATTTAGAAGAAGGTTCAGCTGTTGGTAGCTTTTAAAAAGGGATTTATGTTTTTGCAGGCAGCATTCCAGTTGCATATAGTGATGACCAAGAAATGAATGTTGAAGAGGCAACAAGGAGAAAGTCAGCCGTATCAATAGCATCATGTGACAATGCTGCAGGAACCGATTCTAATCGTGCAGATTTGCCAGGTATGTAATGGATGAGGATCTTATTAGCAATAGAAAAAAGTTAAGTTTTTTATTGGACTTTGTTTCTCAGCAATCATGAAATTCGACATGTTATTGATGTTGACTTGTTTTTGCCTTTTTTTGCACTCTATGGATTTAAAATTTTGCTGTTATTTTGCATTATTTTCGTGAGTTATTCAGTTATCTTGAGTTTATTGTCTTGAGTAATGAATAGCCTTATGATTTTTATAAAGTCTTGATATATAATTCTTTGTAGGATGCACTGAAAAACTAGAAAATGTTGACAGCTGTATATTGAAAGAAAGAAGTGGCAAGAAATCAATATTAGTATATGAGAGACAAAGGGAGAGAGAAAGGAAGCAATTCATCAGTGCACAAGCCAGTTCATATTTACACACGATACATAGAAAAATTTAAAAATATGCCCCAGTGACTTTTCAACCTTGGCAAATTTGACTATTATGCAATATGCAGGTGAGTTTGCTCATTTCACATTTTGACTGGTGTTGTATTTGACAGAAGCCGCAGGTGCTTACTACATCAATGTCTACACAGGAAATAAACTTTTTGGTGGCACCGATGCTAACGTCTGCATTCAACTATTCGGTGAAAGCGATGATTCAGGTTCGTGAATATTTAAATTCAATTCGTGAATATTTAAATTCAATTCGTGAATATTTAAATTCAATTCGTGAATATTTAAATTCGAATGCTCATCTGTCTATTTCCATGTATGTTGACAGATCAAACATTTTGAATATAAAATTAGATTAGATATAGATATGAGTCCAGTCCATTGGAGAAAAGGAATTGCTTGCTGCTCACTAAATCAGCCAAAAAGTGGCTCTTCTCCAAGACCATTTTTACTGAATTTTGCATCTAATAATTGCATCTAATTCTGTCAATGCAATGGATGAAGACAAATTGAAGTTCCATACTTTATGCAATTTCCCACTAAGTGATATTTTGTGTGTTCAATGAAAGCCATAAAACCATGAATCACAAGTTTTTCTTTTTAGCCTGACTTCCACAGGGTGTTAGCTAATAGAAAGTGTGAGTAGGCCTAAACCTGTACTAGAGCTACTCAATTGTCTTACGTAACTTTTTACAACATCACATGGGCATCTAGTAGTTCCTTCCTGCTATTGTCACATACAGAAGTGCATTGCTCTATAGGTTTTTATAAATGCATTTGATTTTGGAAATTTTTATTTGAAGGGCTGCTTGTGATTTTAATTTGACGTGTTGCATTTTGCATGTAATATAGTATGAAATAATTTATGATTAATATGGTGCCACTTCCGCAGATTCGGCAGAGGGACTCTATCTCGTACATCTTCGCTATCATCTCAAAAGTTGAATTTCATCCACTGATAGTAGTAGACTTATAGAATGTAAAAGATTTATTATTTTATAATTTGAATGATTTTGAAATAGTTTAACATTAAAAATCAGATCAGAGCAAACAGCCCTGAAAGTTTCCTTTCATTGATAGCAGACAATATTTGATGAAGAATGAATTTTGACTCATTTTAATTTGTTTAGAGGTTTTGGAACTGAAATCTTCAAAGACAAACCGGAATAAGTTTGAGAGAAACCAGAAAGATGAATTTGTTTTCGACATTCCGGATGTTGGCAATCTTGAGAAGATCAGGTGAATTCATGATTCTGATGATTGACAATTGGTATTTTATCGGACACACAATGATGGCTTACGAGTTGACAGCATTGTTATTTCCTTACCACATACTTAATCATCGATTAAACGAACAACTGATTCTACTTCTAATCAATCTGCCGCATTATTGTGCTAGATCAAATTCCAGTCGATTAGCAATTTACCTAATCATGTTCATCTCTTATCTTTAGTTACTGTATATTTATCGTTACTGTACAGTGTTTAATCTAGTCCCCCTCCTCTGGGGGGAATTGAGGTTTCTGGGGGGGAGACATTTGAACGTCCGAAGGACGCTCGTAATGCGCGTAGCACCGAGACTGAGAGGGGAGAGGAGGGGTATGGGGAGGGGATGCGCCCCTCCCCACCAGAAACTTTTTGAATTTCCACTTTGCAATGGCAGCATTTTAAGGTGTCGTCTTAACAAAATAGCTGTACTTTTTCAGTGACCCATTAGAAAATTTTTGGATTTCCACATTGCAATGGCAGCATTTTAAGGGGTCATCTTAACAAAATAGCTGTACTTTCTCAGTGACCCATTAGAAACTTTTTGAATTTCCACATTACAATGGCAGTATTTTAAGGTGTCGTCTTAACAAAATAGCTGTACTTTTTCAGTGACCCATTAGAAAAATTTTGAATTTCCACATTGCAATGGCACCATTTTAAGGTGTCATCTTAACAAAATAGCTGTACTTTTACAGTGACCCATTAGAAACTTTTTGAATTTCCACATTGCAATAGCATCATTTTAAGGGGTCATCTTTACAAAATTGCTGTACTTTTACAGGGACCCAATAGAAACTTTTTGAATTTCCACATGGCAATAGCATACTTTTAAGGGGTCATCTTTACAAAATTGCTGAACTTTTTCAGTGACCCATTAGAAACTTTTTATAACAATAATAATAATACTTCTTATAATAATAAATAATATCACGATATCATTGCAATGGCAGCATTTTAATGTGTCGTCTTAACAAAATAGCTGTACTTTTTCAGTGGTCCATTAGAAAATTTTTGAATTTCCACATTGCAATGGCAGCATTTTAAGGTGTCGTCTTAACAAACTAGCTGTACTTTTACAGTGACCCATTAGAAACTTTTTGAATTTCCACATGGCAATAGCATCATTTTAAGGGGTCATCTTTACAAAATTGCTGTACTTTTTCAGTGACCCACTAGAAACTTTCTGAATGTTCACATTGCAATGGCTGCATTTTAAGGTGTCATCGTAACAAAATAGCTGTACTTCTTCAGTGACTCATTAGAAACTTTTTGAATTTCCACATTGCAATGGCTGAATTTTAAGGTGTCATCTTAACATGATAGTATCATATATTATAGTAGTAAATAATGTCATTATAATCATATAATAATAAATAATATCACGGTATATTATAACACTTCATGTAAAACAATGATGAAAACAGTAACTAAAAACCAATATCATTTCGTCAGATTTTTCTGGGGGGGGAAATGTCAATCCTGGGGGGGAACTTTCCCCCCAGAGACGTCTAGATTAAACACTGGTTACTGTATATCTATAAAGTCTGCACTTGCTGTGAATTTTATTTCAATACGTGTTTAATTATGATCATAGTGATCATCAATCAAATGCATGTGTTCCTGGTGGTGGGGGTCAGTATGGTCATAGTGGTGGTCATGGTGGGTAGTGGTCATCATGGTCATGGTGGTCATCATGGTCATGGTGGTGGTCGTGGTGGTCATCATGGTCATGGTGGTCATCATGGTCATGGTGGTGGTCATGGTGGTCATCATGGTCATGGTGGTGGTCATGGTGGTCATCATGGTCATGGTGGTCATCATGGTCATGGTGGTGGTCGTGGTGGTCATCATGGTCATGGTGGTGGTCATAGTGGCAACAGTGGTGGTGGTGAAGATTGTAAGGGTGATGATATAAAGGTGAACACCAAGCAATTATGAGGATCTGGTTGATTGCGAGACTTTGTATTATATTGTATTGTATTAAAACATTTGTGAACATTTATTTATCAAAACATTTATTTAAGTGAGACTTGTTGTGTTTCTGTTTTGCTGCTGGTGCACAGGATTGGTCATGACAACAGTGGTCTGTTTGGATCGTCCTGGTTCCTCGATCGGGTCGAGATAGAATCAACGTTGTTGGGCAAGAAATGGCTCTTTCCATTTGACCAATGGCTTTCCAAGGAGAAGAAGGGATGCTCTCTGGAGGCGGAAATAGATGCGCAAGATATTCACGGTAGATCATTAAACTGTTAAAGGATGTCAGAACATCTTGTTTAACCCTTTATTCATTCATTCATTCAAGAATTTATATAGCGCTTCTTCTCTAGCACGGCAAAAAAGGACAGTTAATTAATGACAAGCATAGACTAAAAGTGAACCAATATAGTTTGTCATAAAAGTATTAAGTAGAGATCAGATCAAGTTTTAGAAATGACGCCATGAAAAGAGAGTATCCTTGGCAGTTTTGCAGGAATCATTATATATACGGTATATGTTTCTGCAGGTGTTTTTGGGCAAGCACAATTTGATATTTACTTGAAATTTAATTATGTAACATGCGAATAGTCCATATACCGTACTAACACATGTGTTTTCCTCTTACGTAAAATTACGTATTATGCTCAAATATGTACAATACATAGTCAATTAGTCATATACGTACATATTTACATAGAACATACATGCATATATGGATTAAAATTGGCCCTAATGTAAGGATCAGTGTGATTCTCTTTCATTTTGCGCTTACTTACACCACTACTGGATGGACTCTGCTGTGAGCGGTGCTATTTAAGTTTCAAATTAAATTACATTGCATTTATAGTAATGAATACCAGTTAAATTAAAACCGTGCATGACTAGCTACTTCATAGGAGTTGGCTTTTTTGTTCTTTGGTACAGATAAACAGAATGATTTGCGTGGTGATCAATCCTCGGATGCAATCATCGATCTGACTGATGCCAGCGTTAAAGCATCCGGTGCAGGCCTTGAAAAACAGCTCAACGTTAATGTACCCACTTCTTTCTGTGTCGATGTTTCAGAAGCGGGTGAGGACAATGTCTGCATTGTTTTGTACATGTCTTGAGATTTACACGAGAACTATTGTCTAGAGATTTACAAGAAATCTTGATGTTCACTATCGGAGTGCTTTTTTTCTTCATAAAAATATGCTTTATTCCAATTGTCTGTTATCTTTGAGTCAGGGTTCTTTTAGGCATGGCCGATACAATATTTGCTGATGATGTTAGTCAGAATGTGATAGCAAAATAGAAGGTGCAAATAACTTTTACTGAGTGAGTGAACTTGAAAAATTTGGAGTAAGATGCTGATATACAGTAGAGATGTTGAGAGTTTCTCTTGACATGGCACTGTATAAATTCGTGATCACGGTCACTTGGTTCTTAGTCCTCCTTCCCTTAAACATCTGCACTTTTGGGCAATGCATCTCCTTCACTCATCCCACACGATTACGACATAATTATGTATAGTATATATGTTGAAATGTTGTAGAACCTGGGAATCTGCTGCTTCTGAGCGTGCAAGGTCCAAGCGAACCCTGTGGTGTCAACATGACGTACGAAGGAGAAGGCATTTACAATGTCTCCTTCCACCCCAGGGAAAAGGGCGTTCATACTATCACGATTAAGTGGGGCAAGAGGTACATCTCCGGCTGTCCCTTCGTAGTGACTGTTGTCTGAGAGTTCAGTTCATGAACTCAGATATTTTCAACAGCCTGCATAGCGAAGATACTGGCTGCCGTCTCTTGTGCCATGTTTGCTTTGCTGTATGTATATATTATATATATATTATATATATATATTATATATATATATATATATATATATATATATATATATATATATATAGGTTGTGTATGTCTTTCTTTCAGCGAGCAAACTCTTACATTTTGATAAGGCGATGATTGTGTTGGTCAAGCTTTGCTAAGATGAACAATGGAAACAATATTTTATCAGATGTAATCAAGTGTTGTATGCAGTAATCTCGTTGATTTTAAAGCGCAAGACCTTAAAAGTCGTCTTAATTCAGTTTGAGATGTTTTGTTACGGAGAATGGGAAGTTTTCTTTGTGTATCGTTTGGTGACAAGTCAGTTTTGCTTCTCTTGCATCTTGTCTGATATTATATGTGTTCATCAACTGAGATCATGCTTTGCAAATGCTTGCCATTCTCTACTTGAAAATTCGGCACAGTTTAAAACTATGATGTTGTCGTGCTACCTCTCGCCTGTGCATGGTCGTCAGAGGAACAGTAAATTACATTACGGTACATTAAGTCAGGGCTGCAGTGGCAAGAAAAATATTAGGTGAGTACATGCTAAAGTTGCCTAGGTCTGTCCCTATACTAAACACTATACTAAATCTATTAATAGTCTTGCCAATTAAATATTCTCCAAACTATCTGAATATTATTTCTTATCTCGGTTGTAAAAGCCATTTCTATATATAGGAATTGTTTCAGAAAAGTCCTGGTATGTCATAGCAGATGGGTGAAAATTGTTCATGGCATGAAGTTCTCTGTTTGTTGAAACTAGGCAAAAAAATGTACGTGAATCAAATACCAGCATGTGTAAATTCACGGATGAGAAAGTTTCTTTTATTGCTTCTCTATCAATTTTGATTACTGATTTGTTCTTTTCATCCAAATAACTGTTGAATCACAACTTGATGACTGTTTCAACTAAATTGTATCTGATGATTTTCCAAAAGTTTACTAGACCGATGAGGGACATTGTTTTGAGCTTGCTTTGCAGTTTATACTGTGACAGTTGCTTCATAATCTTCACGATATTTAGTTCTTGCAACGAAGGAATGTTACCGCTACCTCAGTAGATGAGTACTAATTTAAATAGACAATAATCTACAGGTATAATTTGGATTTTGTAGTATTTTAATCACAATTAAATCTGTCTATATGATAGTTCTTCTGCCTAAAGACTTCTGTTTTCTCCGTTCTTTGAGTCTAAACTTTCTATGAATAAAACCCATTGGTTTAAAGAATCCAAATGCTATATAGCAAAAGTCTTCCACTCAACTATCACATTGTATACTTGCAAAAAGTTAACTTTTCTTTCTGTTTTGTCGTATTCATTGAATGTTAAGTGCCATAGTAGGTTAGCTAGCTTATGCTAAACACTAAAATAATATCAAACACGAACTTGACGAGATAATTGAGTGAACGTTTCAGGTATGAAGCAAATAGACGAGAGCTAAAGTGAAGTTAGGAAACAAGAGATGAAAGAAAATAAACTGATTATTTAGTGTCCTTGCTGTCTGATACGTTTGATACGCAATGACTTCATGCTGTGCACAGTTTTGTGAATTGCAGAAATGAATTACTTGCTTGTTGGCATTACTCACTTCTTATTTGAGAATCTTGATGTAGTCATGGTTTATGTGTTTTTTGCGTATTCAACTATTCTTGAATTCTGTGTGAGAGATAGATAGATGTATTTTCATGAGGCTCTTATTTGATATTTTAAGCAGATAAATCTTATTAACATTTTTATGAATATTAATTTAGCGCAAAGGCTGAAGCAAGAACCTTTCTGCATTTAGCCTGACAGTGCCTGCCTTGTAGCAATATCTGCCTATGCCAATTGTTCTGATCAATAATTAGATCTGAACAATTATGTTGTGTATTGTAAGAACACATTAAAAATACTGTTAAAGCGATATTTATAAACAGCTTGTTGACCTGTACTTGAATGTATCTATCTGTTTAAAATAGGATGATGTCATATTATGTTAATTACGGTGCTTGATTCATGTTGTGTGTGGTGGTTAAAGTATTCCTTTGGTTTTCTGTTGAAGTGAGTTGTTAATGAGTACAAAATGCCAAAGTTATTTGCTTACTTGATGGCCATGGAGGCACACTTACTCATAATGTAGGCTATACTATGTTCCACGGTGGTTACTGGAAAGTATAAGTGACTGATTTTCGGAAGTTGTGGAATGATATTATTTGATTCATGTGTGTTTTCTGTGGTACAAATATAAATGAAAAAATTATTAATTACAATCAATTAATTAATTGTATCAGTTAACAGTTCAAATGGGCAAACTGTCGAATGAATAAACTCATTGTTCTTGGTGTTCTCAGTTGATTTGTAAATTGTTTAATGTGTTTTCTAAGCAAATTAAAGGTGCTCTAAAAATTAATTTGCCATTATGATTATTATCTGAGGTTATTGAATGGATATATGCTGTTTAGTTGTCACTGCTGCAGACAAAGATAACAATAAAGGCCTTAAAATTATTGCCTCAAGACCGTCCAAACGAATGGGGCTGCTATTAGAGGTTTCTATTAAGGGGTTTCCATTAGAGGTTTCTATTAAGGGGCTTCTATTAGAGGTTTCTATTAAGGGGTTTCTATTAGAGGTTTCTATTAAGGGGCTTCTATTAAGGGGTTTCTATTAAAGAGTTTCTATTAGAGGTTTTCTGTTAGAGGTTTCTATTGGTTTACAACTTCAGTTGTTCTCTTGATTGGTTTTGTCTGTTTGCTGCTAATAATGAGGTTATTGTGTCAATCAAGGCGTAAGGGTAGCCTAGGATCAAGAATTTTAAATTATAATCTCTTTATAACACCTAACCGGAAATGCAACTCATTCAGTGTCGTAAACAAATAATAGGTTATACTTAGTGAGAATACTGATGATACGATGACCTTGTGAGGCTGTGACTTGAGTCTGCCGTGATCTGCTGATCCGTAGCAGCCAGTTTGCTAGGTACCAGTAACACCATGGTGTGAATTGCTGGAGGCTTGGGGTGTTTCAATTCCCCAGTATTTCTTATGGCCCACAGTAAAGTCCGTTTTTCACATTCCAATTCCAAATGGATCATAGTCCAACTCCCCATTTATACCTCTCCCCCCCCATTTATAATTCTCACATTGGGTAACACACACCTGGCCATAAACTGCCAGTCTGCTACCAGTGGCATAAGGTGGACCAGGGTGGCTCTGAGTTTGGATCTCTGTGACAGGTAGGCCTATCTGAATCAATCACATGATTCAAGCACTCAACCTCTTCTTTTCTTGCCCATCCTCCATGGTAAATTACTCCCAATCGGAGGAATATGGCCTTTTCCAGCTACTTTTAACTGCACAGAACTTGTGACAGAAGTGCTTCTACAACCGCACATATCCATTTAGAACTGCACATTTTGTGTGCAACTGCACGTTAAAAAAGCCCTGCAAGCACTACTACATTAGACCTAAACGTACAGTTATTGTCGGGTCCACACTACGGTAATTAACGCTGGTCTTAGTGGTCTAAACTAGGACTCCATAGCCTACGTCACTGCCATTTACAAAAGGTTTCGCGTGTCGACGACTAAACCGTAGCAAGTGACGACTCCTCCAACTCCGCTTCCACCGCCTCCTCCTCTTCCAGCTGGAAATCATCCGTCGTCGTCGTTGTTGGAGTGACTTCCGTGGACGCGCGAAGGTTGTCGAGTCGTTTCTTCGTCTCTTCGAAGATGTTGTATCCGGTGTTGATGAATCCAGACGATGAACTGGACGACGAGGGCAACGCTGCGTGATGACGTAACGACGTGAAGACGTCACCGTCCACTGCGCCACCTACCGACGACGACGCTTTCACCGAATCGTCCTTGCCCGTCAACCAGTACGTCACCATTAGACCTTTGCCCTGTCGGAATATGGGAACATATTCGTAAACATTAATGCACACAGAGGCGGAATCAGGGGGTCAATCCGGCCATGCCCACCCCATTTCAAAAGTGCATAGGACGTGCCCCCCCTATTTGGTTTCAACAAGCATTAAATTAATGCAGCGGGAGAGAATTAAGAGCAGGGTGAGAATTGCCGGGGGGTGGGGGTTTCAACCCCCCCAATTCCAAGTTTATCATAGGCCAACCCCCCAGTTATTTTTCCACAATTCTCACACTGATTAAGAGTATAGGTACGACGAGACTATAGAGAGGTCATAGTATATTATTTTATTAGAGATTACGCCGACCAAATGATTGATGACTAAACAAGTCATCAGCTATTTTGGCAGGGAAAATTGGTATATTTTTCCAGACATTTCGGCCGAACGAATAAAAAAGGGTAATTAGATTTTCATAGATCACCGAAATTTTTTGCCACCACCCTTCGAAAATTTCTGTATCGATCCGCCCTTGAATTCACATAATAGTATATGCACAGAGCAACTGTAGGAGAGTTTAGGCCTAGGTCTATATAACAGGGCTTTTTTTAACGTGCAGTTGTAGAAGCACTTCCGTACAGTTAAAACTAGCAGAAAATGATCATTGCCCTCCGATTGGAAGTAATATACCATGGAGGATGGGAGGGAAAAGAAGGAGTTGTGCAGTTCTAAAAATTCCTTAAAAACAGCCCTGCTATATAATTATATGTCGCCTGGAATTAGATTAGCGGTCGTTTAGTGGACAATTTACACCTCCTAAACGAGGTGGATACGACTCATAGGCAATCTGTGGGAGACGAATTTCGAATAGGCCTATAAGAAGACAGGAGATGAAGGGGTTTGCATCCTACGAGTGTTCCATGTTTTACTTTTATTGTCGGTGACTTCAAGATTGACACTTTGACATTGGGACCGTTACATTAGGCTATAAACCTACTCTTCCAAATAACATAAAGAGTAATTAAGTACGTTACACTATAGTATAATTATAGTGATAGTTAAGAGACGAGATCTATCGGAAGCTGAGCGGTCCTGGCGGAGGTCATTTGGGAGTTCGTTCCAAAGATGCACCCTATAGGGACTTTTAGTCAACTGCTCTCAACTGATTTGAGAGCAGACGTTATGTGGTGGCGTCTTTCAAATGTTATTTTCCCGCGAACATGTGTTATGCCTACAATATTTTTATTAGGTCTATAGGCCTATACCAAAAATCAATGCCATACCTTGATGTTAACTTCTCCGCGTAACTCCATTTTGAATCCTCCGAGTTTTGTAAGAGCTCTATGAGTTGACTGACTCAGATGGATACGTCTGGCTGTGAACAGCAAAACACGAAGCATCACCTACTTATAGGCCTACGTAACGTCACAAAGTCAGGTCAAATTTAATATAGAACTAGGCTTCATCAGTGGGCCTATAGGCTACATGTAGGCCCGGGTTGTATTTACCTAGCCTACGTAAGAAAAGTAAGCCACACGGTCTGAACGATCAAAACTTCTTAATGCTGTCTATTTGGAAATGTCCTTTTGAACAACCTATCTATAAGCCTACCTATCTGTAGTCTATAGGTCTAGATCTACGTTTCCCTTGCATCATAACGATATATTAATTATATTATAGGCTTATAGACATATCTATAATATATATATATATATATATATATATATATATATATATACTATAGGCTACTTAGACTACAGAACTCAGCAAAAATGAGAAGTAGGCCTATACAAGCGATCGCATTTTTCTGTTGCAGAAAATGTAATTATTTTCCTAACCAGTGGCGTAGCCAAGGGGGGCTTCGGGGTTAAACCCCCCATTGACTTAGGGAAAAAATTAAAGGTTATTTATCTACTTAAATAATAAAAACAAAACAATTGCTTGCAGTAGCAATTGTTTTTCTTACTTTATTTCCTGTGTTACTTTATTCTCTTTTTATTTACTGTAATACTGTTGGGTTGGTGTTAGGAAGGGCATCCGGCCAGACTATAAAAAAACCATCATAAATTCCTGGCTACGCCCCTGAAGGATGCGGAATTGGCAGAATGATAGTAGCAATTGATTGGTTGACTGTTTCGTTAATTGGATCGCTGTTGCAGACGACTGTCACACAGAAAAAAACTGAGAGGCGAAAGAGAAAGAGACAGTAATTAGATCCATTAATTATTCACCTTCAAAGAGGTTTAGGGACCTTCAGTCGACGGTGCCTTTAGTCAAAAAAATGTAGACATAATTAAACGTTTGGTTTAAAAGAACGTTTCTTAAGCTAATTATTTCCTATCTAGAGACAGACGTCATGAATCATAGCACTAGTGAGTAAGCATAAGATCAATAGACTAATTAGGTCTAAGATAGTGACTAAAACAAATGCATGCGACTTTTATGGACCAATTAAATTTCTTCCATCGTCTACCATTTGATCGATGCAGAACTCGATCGCATCTCCATAAAAAAAGCTTACAGATGAAAAACAACGTCGAGATTGTTCTGTTGATACTTTGGTCTGATTGGTCGGATGAAAGATGGGCAACACGCAGTCACGTAGGCCTACTGTTGAAGTATCTATAGCCTAGGCCTATAGGCAGATGATAAATTTAATTTTTGTAGGTATGGTCATCTGGCCTTTCATATACCGGTAGTTTCATAGTTTGTGTTGCTAATCGTTCCTAACCTGTTTACAATTTGATTTCTTCTTATTGATAGGCCTATAATGATATAGCCTACTTGAAGACAATCGCGATTAACTTACGTAATCCGTTTGATTGCATTCGAGATGCTGTGTTCACTGTATCTCCAAATAGACAATATCTCGGCATCTTGTTCCCAACGACTCCTCCCACACAAGGACCTGTGCGTAAAAACATAAGAAAGGAATTTGTTATTAAAAGTACCAATGTTATGTAAAACAAAACACACCTAGATCAATTTAGAAATGCCTCTTAACGCACATAATTATAAGAGACATACCGGTACGTTTACAGACGTTTCAAAAAAGTGAAGTAGGCTGCTTTCAATCTTCTATAGGCCTAAGAAATTTGAAAACAACACGCGTTAACGCGCATTAGGCCTATCTCTGCTTTTTGAAAACTTCGCAGTCGCTTAGCCTACTGCCCTAGGCCTACATATTGGAAGTCTTATAAGGCCCTACAGTAAATGCTAGGCCTACCTATTGGAAGTCGTATAAGTCCCTACAGTAAATGCTAGGCCTGCCTATTGGAAGTCTTATAAGGCCCTACAGTAAATGCTAGACCTACCTATTAGAAGTCCTATAAGGCTCTACAGTACGTGCTAGGCCTACCTATTGGAAGTCTCATAAGGCCCTACAGTAAATGCTAGGCCTGTCTATTGGAAGTCTCATAAGGCCCTACAGTAAATGCTAGGCCTGTCTGTTTGAAGTCTTATAGGCCTAAGGCCCTACATATACAGTAGGCCTATACCTATTAGAAGTCCTATAAGGCTCTATACAGTAGGCCTACGTGCTAGGCCTACCTATTGGAAGTCCTATAAGGCTCTACAGTATGTGCTAGGCCTACCTATTGCTATTGAAAGTCTTACAAGGCCCTACAATAAATGATGCATGAATTCAAATTCTATACTTTTGCACCTAACGTCGTATGCCGTTGTATGCTTAGGCAGATAATAATTGAGAAAACATGTTTGCAGATTAGCTTTTTGATCAGTAAAACTAGGCTAGACCAGGTAGACCTATCACATTTTCTTACTATAAGGTGTAGACCCTTGATGGTTCTGTAAATTATTTTCGTTTTGCATTGGCCCAACGCATAATAATTATCTGCATGATTTAAATTTTTTGTAGTCCTAAGTCAATTCAAAGAAGAAGCTATAAGGTAAACCGTAACTCGATCGTACATCCATTGGATACTATAAGCCTATGGTAAGTAGGCCCTACATATAATTATGTATAATGTATGCTCCATGGAAAAATTTAAATAAAGCGCTGCTTTTGTGAGTTAGGACCCAGGGGCGGATCCGGGGGACCAATCCGACCATGGCCACCCATTTAGATTTTTTATTTCTCACCAGCCATTTTGGCGTGGAAAGTGGACGTGGCCCCTCCCCCATCAGTTCGGCAGATCTTTTAAAAAGTAGTCTATGATGACTAAAAAAGGTCATCAACTTTTTTGACGGGGAAAATGGTATGATTTTTCTGGGAAATGGTCTCTTTTTTGCCCGAAATTTTGTCCGAATGACTAAAAAAAGGTCATCAGATTTTTCCGGCGGTGACTAAAGATGAAATCTTTTCTTGCCCAAGACCGAAAAATTTGCCCCCCCCCTTCGAAACGTTCTGGATCCGCCACTGTTAGGGCCTACTTCAAAGAGGGAATATAGACTAAGTGAATTATGCATAAAAATTATGTAGGCAATTGGGCCTCTCGATTGATACCTAATCAATCCATAGATAATTACGAGCGAGTTGCAAACCCAGATGATCTCGTTTCATTTTCTTTTCGGTACCCTCTATACGAACGAACACCTTCTTCTTTCATTATTTCAAATCAATTAAATTTTCGGTCGTCGTTGTGATTGGTGTTTATTAATTGAAAACGAGGCGATGCAGTCGTCAGCGACCGCTGGAGGCGCTACACACGAAACGAGGCATCAGAGCTGGCGATGGATTAAGACAATAATCCACCGAATCCTCTTATGTGTGTACTACTGCAGGTGATCGCTATGGCTAATTAACACCAGAGTGACCAGACCGTCCAGACTGCTGCTGCTGCTGCTGCTGCTGCTGCTGCTGCTGCAGCTCATCTTTCTTTCATATTCCGATCTTTCGGCGACAATCGGAAATTTTTAAGTCGACTCTAAACGTAGAGATGATTAAACCAGCTGCGTCCAGTTTACTTAGGAAGGGAAGTGATTGAGTTTAGAGTGCAAGTTATAATTATATGCTTGTTAAACAAGTCCATATATAGGCATAGGCCTGAATATAACAGGCCTATTATACATGGGACGGTCCCCCAATGGAGGTGTTGGGGGGCGGCCCATGCATTTGTCCCCTTCTCCAATCGTGCAAGTTATAATTATATGCTTGTCAGACAAGTCCATACATAGACATAGGGGCCTGAATATTATAAGCCTATTATTATATTATATCTCTATTTATACAATATGTAAGCTTATGTATAGGCCTATTTGCTATATTATATATAAACGCGCGTAGAGATCGCTCAGAGCCTTGGTTCTAATGGTTCTCAAATCCCTGGCGCCGGATCTCAGAACCTCTGGAGTCCGGTTGAACTTTACAGCTGTGCATAATTATCTATTATAGACTAAGTCTTTAATTCATCATATTATATATATATATATATAATATATATATATCATTATATAGGCCTATAAGCGAAGCATGCATTTGAACAGAGCGTTCGTCTTGTCCAGTGTATTTGGCCAGCTTATTTTACTCTTGACCTGCCTTATTATGCCTACCTGCAAAAATTCTGTGGAATTTTAAAAAATCTTTTCATTTAATGTCCGCGACCTGCTAAAATAACTTCCTGATATTGACGTGATCGACTGTCTTGCTGGAATTGTATAGCTGGCGCTGCTACAGTAAGGCCAAAAAAATGTTGTGTTTCCGGTAACCCGACCGACCCTCTTTCATTGCCGCGACTCAAATAATTTTTTAAAAAAAATTTATTTAAAAAATTAAATTTAAAAAAAATTTGTAATAAATTTTTTTTTTAACTTTTAAATTTATTTTAACAATTTGTATTGCCATAATACGGTGACATTGCCTTCCGTATTGAGTTGGATCTTAGGCCAAAAAATGTTGTGTTTCCGGTAACCCGACCGACTCACTTTTATTGCCGCGACTCGGAAATTTTGTGTTAATTTTTTATTTACAGTGACATTGCCTTAGAGTTTCACGCCTGCCTAACTACTTCCTGGTTGCCAGCCTTGAGAAACCTCTAGCCTTATCATTCTTACTTGAGCCACCTCTAACGGTGACTATGGAAAATAAATCTAGCAACCTCTAGGTGTAACTAGTCACTGGCTCGGCCAGTCTGGAACGACCCCTAGCAGTGATGTTCTGTTCGCACTCATCTTCCCCTTCCTTTTCCACTTTATCTTACCAGAAAAGATGTCAACAAAATGAAGTTAATAGAATTGTTTTCTAGAGCAATTTTAGGTACAGACCGTCGGGAAATAGCCAGTTTATACTTGCTTAGAACACGTACTTTGTTGCAGCGTGTACCTTTATGGAAAAAAGAGCAGTTTGGTATAATTTTTCGGATAGTCACTGTATAAAAATATTTTACCACAATAAAAATATTTTTCGATCTACCTACCCAATATTTTAGAGCTCTGTTACCGGAAACACAGCATTATTTTTTTGGCCTAACTGGTCTTGCAACGCCCAGAGTATAGTCTACGAGTTGGAGCCAACTGACGCTTTTAAATTGCCCGCTTTTGTCTAATGATCTCGAGCATTTCCTTTCGCACTGCAGCTGCTCAGTGGCATCGATGCAATGCACTCTGGGTACATAATGGAATAATAATTTATCAAGCAGACTGTTATCGTGAATAAGTAAGTATCGATGCTCATACATGCTTATTTATATAGCGCATGGAAACTCATCAAAGGTGTAAGTCCAGGCCTGATTGCACGATATATGTCACAGACGAACAGAATGGTCTTCAATAGAGAGTTGATGATAGAGAGACATATAAAGCAGAGAAGTTCACACATGGCAGATTGCCCGCCCGCCTTGTAAAGGCCCTCAGGGCTGTTTTAAAGGAATTTTTTTAACTGCACAACCGCTTCTTTTCTGTCCAATCCTCCATGGTAAATTACTTCCAATCGAAGGCCAATGAACTGTTTTCAACTATTTTTTAACTGCACAGAACTGCTTCTAGAACTGCAGAAATCATAGCTAGGTGCAATCACGTCCTAAAAGTTGGGGGGGACCATAATGAATCACGTCCTAAAAGTTGGGGGACCATAATAATAATGTTAGGGGACCCCCTCAAAAGTTGGGGGACGCGTCCCGTGGGTCCCATAGGGTGGTTGCGCCTATGTGCCACAAATCCGTTTACAACTGCACATTTTGTGTTCAATTGCACGCTAAAAATGTCCTGAAGGCCCTACATGTATATAATGGCTGACCTGTATGTATTCCGATGCGAAGCTGGAGCTGATGGCTGGGCATGTGTGGGATGATGTAGTTGTTGGTCGCTTTCATCAGATCGATCGACAGACGGGCGATCTCGATGCAATGTCGCTCACCGTTGCGACTCGGAATTCCACTGGAGACCATGTAGACGGAACTGATCGTCTCCACCTATAGCACCACAGGCAGACACACACACACATGCACACATGCACATGCACGCACACACATGCACACACACACATGCAAATGTACAATAATGATAAGCAGTCACAGACAGAAGTCAAGCGCTAGGCCTATATGCCATAAAATAATATCACATACATGTAACAGGGTTTACAGCTGTTCAGAAGACTGAAGATCTGCGTATAACGGTATAAGAACCATCACTAATACAATGCCTTAATATCCCATCTGCCTTTTTGTTTGTGAGTTTGTCCTAGAACAGCGGTTCTCAAATTTCTGCAGGCCACGGACCGGCATGCAATTATAATTACCTGTTGAAGTTCGCGGACTGCTAACTTAAATGTCGAACGCAAGCAAAAGCGACCTATATTTTAAAAGAGACTATTGCAAAGCTGTTTATAATTATATGGATTCATTTCGATAATTAAAACATCTATAGGCTATATCTGACAGCATTTAATATATTTCTCAATTTAATTTCCATTTAATTACATTTTTAAAAGTTAAACTCAAAGTTTAAAACTAGATTAACCTAGAAGTTAATTTAACTTTGTTAGGCCTATAGTAGGCCTACGGCCGAATTAAGCGACTCTGCAAATATAATATGGGTCTATAGCTAATGACATGCATGGTACTAAATTGTGTGTTAATGATGTTAATGATGGAAACACCTGCTCGAAATTAAACACAGAAACCGGAGAAAAACCACGAATACAGGCCTAGATTTGAAAAATTACAATTTATTTTAACTAGGGCTGTTGATTTAATCGCGCTAACGCTTGCGATTAACGCGTTAAAAAAATCTGCGATTAAAAATTTTAACGCATTAATCGTAGGCCTACGCGTTAATTAGATCTGATTAAAATGGAATCAGAGGCAGAAAAACTCGTTTTAAACGGAAGGCTCATACTTAAAGCTAGTGATACATTCTTTGGCAAATATTCCAAAAAGAATTTGAGTAGGCCTAGCCTATTATCGTAGCAATTCATCACTCAATTATCGCCTGCATGCGAACCAAAACATGCATTTTACGCTAACGATGAACCGTCGACATCGGCCGCGTGGTGCGCGGACGATTGATCACCGGACGGTTGATCACCGGACGGTTGATCACCGGACGATTGATCACTGCGGACGTTTGATTATCGACCGATTGATCACCGGACGATTGATCACCGGACGATTGATCACCGGTCTAGTGGTCATTGGAATCTATTAACTGAGGACGAAAGATAAATGTCGTAATTACCGCTACCGTAGTAAGGATAAACATTTGTATGAAACGATATGACAGACTCAATGTATTTAATTTGTAATGAGATTATAAGAAGTGAAATGTGAAAATATGCTGAAACGGCAAGCGTTATTAAACTGGTAACTAATCAGATAAACAGATACGTGCTTGCTCAGATGTGCTATTTGCTGTGTGTATATTTAAGAATTAACAGAAACCGACGATGTTTATCTTTACTAGCGGAAATTACGAAATTTTTCTTTCATCCGCAGTTAATAAATTGTAGTGACCACTAGACCGGTGATCAATCGTCCGGTGATCAATCGTCCGGTGATCAATCGGTCGATGATCAAACGTCCGCAGTGATCAATCGTCCGGTGATCAATCGTCCGGTGATCAACCGTCCGGTGATCAATCGTCCTAGAACCGGCCGCGTCGCATCGTCTACTAAGGTTGTTTTCTCACCCCGTCAGACTACAATGGTTGAACTCCAGGAGATGACCAATGGATTTCAGGTTTCAAATGATGAAAATGTTTACAGAAGGACAACTGAGACGAGGTTTGGCAAGAGCCGCAACCTCTTGTGAAAAATTGTGACAAAATAATGAGGTTCAGTAGTAGACCTACTACTGTTAATTAATAAGAGCATCCCTTGAACAGACCAATGTAAATAAACTGGTCTGCCTATTCAATTGGAATTAATCCTGATAGTCAGAAAACGGTTGTCTAATTTCACATTTAGGCCTATAGCCTATCATTTTAATTAAAGATGGCTCAAATGGAAAAAATAACGGATTTCGAGCAGTTGACTGATTTGAACAGTGTTTCAATTCTGTCTGTCATACAAAACTGTTCAATAAACTAAATGCAGAAATTCAAAAGGCCTAAACCAAAGGTTATTAAATATGTTTGCAATAGAAAGAATGCATTCAGTCATTAAATTTTTATGCTTCAGGGGTCCTTAGAAAATAGTAAGATTAATATATTTGAAGGAAATGTATTGCGATTAATTTGCAGTTAATTGCGATTAAAAAAATTAATCGCGCGATTAATTTCGATTAAAATTTTTAATCGAACAACAGCCCTAATTTTAACTCTACTCCACGGACCGGTGATCAGACCTCTGCGGACCACCACTTTGGGAACCCCTGACCTAGAAGTTGCCTAGTGTCTCCACCGAAATTGCATTCTCAATCAGTTCGCTCCAGGTCTTTACTACTCGGCTGCTGAAGGATCCTTGCTTGATGGCGCCCTCGGACTGTCTAGAGATGTGATACCTGTGCGTGGGGAACAGAGGGGCCTCCATTCACCAGACTCTTTAACAGTGTTTCAGTTACCAAGCTAATCGTCATCTTAAGCTCAAAATTTCTAATGCGCCGGTGTCACGAAATAGAGTATCCCCCGTATTAATTGTATCCCCCCAAATTAAAAAAAGTCGAAAAAAGCGCTTCCGTGAGTATTTTTCTTTGCAAATTGATTTTCATCTGTTTTGTTTTCAACAATGACACTAACAGGTATGTTTATTCCTACTAGATAATTTGTTTTGCCCTGTTTTAGAGCACTTAAAACATTTAAAACGCTAAAGAATACTCAGTCACTAAATAAATTCGATTTGCCTTTATCTGAACGTTGCTTAGGACACTTAAAACAATTAGAGTCACTTTGAATTTTGATTACAGCAAAAAAATATTTTATTATGCGCCTTTTTCAAAAAAGGGGATAGAATGGTTTATCCCTCCGGATAGTATAGACCGGTTAATTCCATCCGGGGGGATAGATTAATTCATCCCCCCGGATAGCTTTCAGGGGGGATACTCCGTTTCGTGTCACCTGTCAAGCGAAGGGCGATGAGTCAAAGGGTTGTCCAAAGGTTGTTCGAGTCCGGTTTCAAGAGGGTCAGAAGGGCAAATAAGATTCGCAGTTAACCCTCATCCTACCAAGTGGGGTCCGTATGTATGTATGTATTGTATGTATGGCACATACATACAATACATACAGTACATGCATACATACAATACATACATGTGTATGTATTTTCGTATGTACATACATTATATACATTATGTGTGTATGTATGTATGTATTTATGTATGCATTGTATGTATGTATGATACATATACATGCATACATACATACATACATACATACATACATACATACATACATACATACATACATACATACATACATGTATACATGCATGCATTCATACATTCACAAGCACATACATAATATTACATATACATGCATATTATACATACATACACCACTGCATGCATACATACTTACCTACAAACATACATACATACATTTATACAGACATGCATACATACATGCATAGTCTACATATATACATGTACATACATACATGCAATTATATATGCATGTTTGTGTGTATATATACAAGTATGTATGTATGTGTGTTTGGGGTCCGTTCGGACCCCAGTTGGTAAACAACGTATGTAAAATGTGTTGGTATAGGATGAAGGTTAAGGTATATTTCGCATAGGTCGAGAATTGGACGATTGAGGATCTGCAGATGAGTCGGGGCACGAGTTCTTATCGAGGGTGAGACTTTTGTTTCTAGTGAAAACCTGAAGGGTGATGGATAGAGGAATCTGAGGAAGATGATGATGGATAATTGCTAATGGTGGTGGAAGAACAGAAAAAGTGTGGAATTCAGGATGCAGATCGTTCTAGAGATTAGATGCAGTGTTAGATATGGCTTCATGCTCAACTGGGGCGCAGCGATGTAGAGCGTATGTTCGTCGCCTTGCAGCCAAAGGGTTGCAGGTTCGAATCCACAAGTCGCCGCGTAGGGACCTTGGGTAAGTTAGGTTCACTCGCAATTGCTCATCGCATCAGCGTGAAACTCCGATGCAGTGTCCGCTCTGTAGTCGGGAGCACCTCTGAGTAAGGAGCTTGAAGGGGCGCTATAACAAGTGAACATCACATACAAACAAACAACTTTAAAACAGCATGAGATTAAAGTACTGCTTGATTAGTATTTGTTTGTTTGTTTTGTTTGTATGTACACTTGTTATAGCGCCCCTTCAAGCTCTCTCTACTCAGAGGCGCTCCCGAATGCAGAGCGGACACTGCATCGGAGTTTCACGCCGAAGCGCCGGGCAATTGCGAGTGAAGGACTTGCCCAAGGTCCCTACGCGGCGAGGTGGATTCGAATCTCGAACCTTCCGGCTTCAAGGCAACGACGCCACCACTACACCACCGCGCCCCACGCAGTATTACCTTGTAGACGTCGTACTTGACGATCTGAGCGTCGATGAAGTTGTAGAGATCGTTGAGGAAGTGGACGATGTCGAAGGGAACGCTGCTGATCGAGATGTCGGTGAAGTCTGCGATGTCGCTGAAGAGAACGGTGACCGACTGGTACTGCTCGGCCTCGATGTGCTCTCCCTTGCGCAGTCGGTAGGCGACGGCCCTCGGCAGCATCTCGTTGAGGAGGCGCTCCGTCTTTCGCTTCTCCCTCTTTATCTCGACGCTCTTCCGCTCCATCGTCTTCACGTAGCTCGTCAGGCTTCCGGTCGTCGTGAGGGCCATGCTCACGCTGACGGGGACCATGAAGAAGAGCATGACGACGATCGAGACGGCGTAGAAGGCGATCAGACGACGAAGCTCCTCCTGGCGATCGCTGATGAAGCCCAGGATGTCGTCGACGGTCAACTCCAGAAGGTCGTCGACCGACCTAAGGACGACTGAGCTGCATCGATACCAGATGGTCCCGTCGACGACCCTGACCTTTCCGCTGCCCACCCCAGATGAGATCGACTCCTGGAGGGACGTCATCGACGTCCAAATCTCCCCGCTGCCCTTCGTCATCTTCGAGTAGGCATCTCCTACCGCATGGTCGAAGATCACCCCGTCGTCAAGTGTTTTGTTGCCCAATGAAGCGGATGCGATGAACTGGGCCAGCTCTCCGTCGGCGAAACTCCCTCGGTAGAAGAAGGCCGTGCCAAGAGCCCTCGTCATCCCCATCTGCGTCACCGACTGACTGAGTCGGTCGAAGGCGTACAACTTCGCCCAGATGCGAGGGTCCATCCGGTCGAGAATCGTTCCGCTTGACCAGTCCACAAACGACGTGGCCGTTCTGTCGTAGAACCTCACTGCCTCAAGGACGCTGCGGCTCACATTCGACGACCGATGACTTTCCAGATAGTCAAGAAAGCTTTCTCTGGTGAGCAGTCCGAAGCCGTGGTCTATTGTCGGCCAGAGTTTCACTGCATCCAGGGCCACTGCTGTTGTTTCGTAGAGTTCACTTAGAGACCCGAGGATCTCGGATCTGTTGGAGCTCTCGTAGGAGGCCACTCCCGTCATCTCCTCTTCGATGGCGGATATTATTTTGACGGTGGACAGGACGGCCGGAAAGACGCCCCTGAGTCCATCGAGGTCGTCGTAGCCGCCAACGACGATTGCCAGTCTAAAGGAGGAATAGATGGCGAGGGCGAGGACTGGAATGGTAGGTAGACCGATCATGCAGAGCAGCTGGTAGAACTGTCCACTGCTCGTCAGAGGATCGATCTCACAGCCACACAGTGTGATCTCCACTGGGTCGGAGGAATTCCGCGAACGTCTCGTCTTCAATCGCTTCATCGTCACCGCTTATAATATAATAGATCGTCTTCAGGTATACGTGGTGGGTCAAAAAAGACTATACGTCTACATGAAACGAAGAGTTCACTGGAAACTGCACATCTGTCGTGACCAGTGCTAAAGTACAGTGCATACCGGTATATGACATACCGGTATGTGTATGATTGTATGATTGAGGAATGAAAATATCTTGCTACGCGAAGGAGGAAAAACTTATTATTAGGCCTAACTCAATGCAGCAAATAAATTCGGCTCAATATGAAATTCGCATGGCCGGATTATGGCATGTTCAACATGTTCGGACGAACAGGGGCCCCACGCTTTAGGGGGCCCCCACACATGCGGAATAATAATTTTTTCAGGGAAATCTTTTAAATTTTCTACGGAAATTTCGACCAAACGACTAAAAAAAGGTCATCAGAATTTTCGGCCTAAGATCCGCAAAAAATGTCCCGAACATGGCCCCCACATTTCTTAATCCGGCCCTGGAAATTCGAATCAATCGACTCGCTGTGGATAAGCCGTGGGCGCGACACTATACGTGGACAGCGTATCGTATAGCTATATAGGCATATATATACTAAAAGTTAATCATTGCGTTAAGCAAAACTGAACTTACCTGGAGGAGAAAAGTAAGCTTACAGCAGAACAACAGCTGCTTCAGAATTGTGTTGTGCTCTAATCAAGCTTCAGTGATTAGCGTTCGTCAACCAAAGCGCACAATATTTATAGGATGACACGATTGACCGCACTCTTATAGCACGACCTATTGGAAACGGCAGCGTACTGCATGCAGCCAACCTCCGCGAGCACTTACATAATAAGGGCCAGAGACAATGATGGTGCCTGGGCCTACCAAGTTTCATTCCAATCGAGTCTCGACTGAAACTAAGCCAACGATGGTAAGAGATGCGCTCGATAATAGCAACGTTATACGCTTCTCTTGCTGCTCAGATCGTTTTATAATAGACCCCGCATGCATCGAATAGTGTGGCTACAACTTCCACGACAGCTCTCTCCGGCTTACTAGACCTACGCGTATCAAACAGGGTGGCCCTGTCGATGGAATCGCCTGCGTCATCCATCCACCCAGTCATCATCGATCCAGTCATCATCCATCCAGTCATCCATCCAGTATCATCCATCCATCCAGTCATCATCCATCCAGTCATCGTCCATCCATCCAGCAGTGGCGGCGCTAGGGGGGCCTGGGGGGGCTAAGCCCCCCCCCTACAAGAGGCTCAGCCCCCCCCTAAAAATGACCATCTGAATTATTTTACATTGAAATATCCACGATTTTGGTCGATGACTAAAAAAAAAAAAAAAAAAGGTCGCCAGAAATTTTGGCGGCGAAGACGGAAAATTTTCATGAGATTTTGATCGATGACTAAAAAAAAAAAAAAAAGGTCGTCAGAAATTTTGGCGGCGAAAATGGAAAATTTCGCCGCGGGCTTCAGCCCCTCCAAAACTGAAATCCTGGCGCCGGCACTGCCATCCAGCATCATCCATCCATCCAGTCATCATCCAGTCATCCATCCAGTCATCCAGTCATCATCCGGTGCTGGAGACCGACGACATCGTCACATCGATGGTGTGATGGCTGCAGGTTCTGTCTCATCAAAGAGCGAAGACTCTTTTTACCGATAGCTGCGCTCTCATTATCGCCTGTGCTGTGTATTTAATGATGATGACGACGACGACAACGACGACTGAGCAGACGACTCGAGAGTTTTGTCGCCTCATCAGAACTCAATTGGATTAATTAGCGCTACTCTAATCAACCGATCCTGCAGTCTGGTAATGAGGACCAGGCTACAGTTGGGGTTTTGCGCTTACGTTGAACAGGGCTTTGATGGATGCCGATTGCTGAAATGGGATGAATCGATATTCATAATTCATTGATGTCATAGACTTACACTGATGGGTAACACGTACTGCACTGATTCTGCGCTCTTCAGTTAGCATCTCTTCATATAGCTTACAGGCAAGTCTGTCTAATTAAGGCCTGAAGAATGAGACCCAACATATGTATGACTAACTGATTGAAAGTTCATGTAGGGGCCTACGTTATAGTAGCCTACAATTATAGGCAGTGCTTTGCACTTGACTATATTTACGATTATTTCATTTAGGCTACTATCCATAGACCTACGTGTAAATCGTTGGCAATCAAATTGATTATGAGATAGAGCTCAAATAATTTTTATAGCCTACCAATCAACAGATTTCGCTTAATCATCGCTTCGAAGTTATGTCAGACACATGACTGAGAATAGGTTTTTAATTAACTTCATCTACCTTAGGCGTCTGACTTTCCGCGCCACAGCGTCACATTTCGGTGTGACCTAGCTTGCGCGCGTAAGAAATTTATGTAGTAATAATAATGGTAATTAATTAGCGCCTGAAGCCGCCATATAACGTTGGTTATGTCGGATGCTTTGATCTTAAGCTCTTCGACTGGTGGACGACATAATCGTATAGGCCTACGCTTAGGCCTATACGATTATACGACACCAAGAGTCCATAACCAAACAGGCGAACGACCGTCGTTATGTAAGGTTACCGGTATACAGTGTGTGTCCTTCTGCAGGTATAGCCGACGTGTGTCTTATTCTGTGTAGCCTGCCTGTAGCTAATTAAACGCCAGTGCGTTTCATTCATGTTTCTTTCAATTTGTTGCAATCTAAACGATGAGAATGGTCTTTTGAGCGCAATTACAAGCTACCTGCAGCGCTTTCAACATATAACAGCTTCGTAAATCGACGTTAGGCCTACCTCTCTTCAGCCTTATTCTTGCCTGGATTTGCGGTCGTCGCAGATGTGGGTTTAATCAACTCCGATTGCTTTGCTTCATCATACGCTGCTGTTCAAAGATCCTGTGAGGAATTGCCATCGTTTATCTAGCGCCTTTAATCGAAGACAGCTGCAGCGCCATCTGATCTCTCCTCAACCAATTCAGGCGACTCCTGCGCTATGGCTAATGTTGCAGTCTCTGTGTATTTGTCGCCTGGGTCAATCAGTGCACATGTTGTGTCCTTCAAAGCCAATATAATTTGTCTAGTTCTTTTTCCCCCGTTCTAATGAACGCACTTAAACCAATTTGGCTCTGGATTAATAATAATTATTGTCATTGGAAACATCTGATCGACCATAATTATTATATGAAAGGCTTCCATCGCTATCTCGTCTCCCTCGAAACTCATCCTATAGACATCAGGGTTTACGCAAAGCATCTATTGCGGTTTGGACCATTTCGAGAACTGGACCGAAGTCCTCCATGGCTAGACCACTATGGTCTCCGGATAAATGCGTCGTTTTGTTGGCGATATAATTTTATATGGCAATTTATGAAAATCGTAAGCACGAAACTTCTACATCGCCGAAAATTACAACTCAAACTCTTCCCTTCAATTCTTCTTCCCTTTAGTTCTTCTTCCATTCAGATCTTACTGTTATTGATTTTCTGAAAAATTCTCGCTGTTTTCATCAGGGATTTTTTAGCGTGCAGTTGCAATTCATTCATTCATTCATTCAAGAATTTATATAGCGCTTCTTCAAGGCGACTACTCAGAAGCGCTCCCGACTCTAGCACGGCAAAAAAGGACAGTTTTGAGTTTAGTAAAAAATGTTCCAGTAATAACCCCAGCAAGTAGACGTAGTTCCTGTGGAAGCTCATTCCACACAACTGGGCCGATCACAGAAAAGGCTCTATGCTGCATCGTTGCAGTTCGTGCAAAAGGGACCAATAGCAATCCCTTCTGTGCAGAGCGGAGGGGCGGTGGTCTAGGATACTAGTGGAGCAACAAAGCTCTTGCAAGTACTGTGGGGCGATTCCAAGCTGGCATTGCCTAACTAGGGCAGCGACCCTAAATTCAATGCGCTGCCGAGTAGGAAGCCAGTGTAATGTCTCCAGCATATAGCTGGACACATGATCAAATTTAGGGATATGTCCAATTAAACGTGCTGCAGAGCGTAAGACTCTGTTTAAGCACATTATTCGATTGGATGGGAGGCCAGAGTAGAGTGACGAGCAATAGTCAAGACAGAAAGTAATGAAGGAATGGACCAGAGTGGTGACAGCACTAGATGTCAGTGAACGAGCAATTGTGCGAAGCTGACGCAATTGATAGTAGCAGTCTCGAGTAAGTCGGTGAATGTGAGGAGCAAATGTGAACTCTTGGTCCAACAGGACACCAAGGTCACGGACCGTATTTGAGAAAGTGTAAGTGCAATGTAGCCTAGACAAAATGTGCAGTTGTAGAAGCACTTTCGTACAGTTAAAACTAACAAAAAAGGTAATTGTCCTCCAATTGGAAGTAATTTACCATGGATGATTGGAAAGGAAAAAAGGAGTTGCGTAGTTCTAAAAATTCCTTTAAAACAGCCCTGGTTTTCATTCTCTTCAAGTGTTCGGAATCTGGGTATAGGCCTATTGTTCTTGATAGCTCACTTTCCTTCACTAAGCATATTTCCAATCTGACATGCTCGTCATATTTTCATTTAAGATGTCTCAGAGTCATTCGTCGCTCTGTCTCCTCCTCCATCTTCACTATATGTATACCTTAATTCATGCCTTTAAATGTTCTCGAGTTGACTACTGCAATGCTCTCCAGACTCTCCTCATTTGTCTTCCTAAAGTTCGTCTTTCACCGATTAAGTCAGTTCTCAACTCAGCTGCTAGACTGATTGCCCGCCTTCCCAAGTACTCTCACGTATCTACCTTTATGTTTGATGAACTTCATATAGGTTCCTCTCCGTGCTCGCACACAATTTAAGATCCTCACTCTAATCCTAGAAACTCAACGGGGTCTTGCCCCAAAATATCTGACACTCACTTCATCCCAACGTCCACTTCGTTCATCCATCAGACTTGACTTCTTAATTGCATGGTTCCTCGTCTAGAACTGCTACGGCTCAGTATCGATCATTTGCCTCAATTGGTCTTTCTCTTTGGAATGCTCTTTCTCCTTCTATCCGCTCTACAATTTTGTCTGGCAGTCACTCCTCTACTTTGTCTCTTCTTAAAACCTGCTTCTTCTCGCGGGGCTTGCGCACTGGAAGCGCCTCTGAACGGTTCACCCTACTAAAGGCGCTTTATAAATGCTTAAACACAATGCAATACAATTGAAATTGTCACGTACATATACTACACCCGTTGTGATTACCTTTTATGCAGGCCCAATTATGCGTATACCGGTAATGTCACAATTATCAAATATATGACGTCGTTGCAAAATGACGTAGCTTGCCTT
Source organism: Lumbricus terrestris (assembly GCA_949752735.1). Classification (NCBI taxonomy): domain Eukaryota; kingdom Metazoa; phylum Annelida; class Clitellata; order Crassiclitellata; family Lumbricidae; genus Lumbricus; species Lumbricus terrestris. The sequence goes on from OX457043.1 coordinate 32,893,205, forward strand.
TTGTCCTCTATTCAGTTTCGGAATCAGTTGCTGCGTTTCAAAAGTTGCAGACGAAGAAGAAGAAGGAAAAAGGAAGACGTTGAAATACGTCGTAAAAAAAGGATGAAAGCGATTAACAATGCGACAAAGATGGCTAAGAAGATGATAAACAACTATTCCCGAACTGAGCAACATCCGATCGTCGAAGTTAAATTCAATTGTTAGCATCTTCGTTCGACCAATTATGATCAGTCTGTGAGTAAGATTGCGTCTGCACCCGTCTTATCTTCATTTTCACGATTTTGGTTGTTAAATATTGATGTGCAGACACAATAATTAAAAACACTCCTCCCTCCTTTCCTCCCTCCTTCCCTCAGTCCCTCCCTCCCTTCCTCCCTTTTCCTCCCTCCCTCCCTCCTTCCATCACTCTCTTTCTCTCTTTCTCTCTTTAACTCTCTCTCTCCCTCTCCCTCTCTCTCTCTCTCTCTCTCTCTCTCTCTCTCTCTCTCTCTCTCTCTCTCTCTCTCTCTCTCTCTCTCTATATATATATATATATATATATATATACAGACCTATTCATCCAACTGTCCATTTATTCATTCTTCTTATTATATTCGTTTAATGGTAAAAACCCTGATAGATACACCGCTGCCAGGTACAAAAAGCAGTTGATCAGATAGGCCTACAATATAATACCTATAGAATGTCTTTATAGCCTTGTCTGTTGGATTAGTCTTGGGATGAGAGCATATAAATGACAAAATTACAAAAAAGAAGAAAGAATGAATATCCGTTTATTCATCCATTGATCGATAACTATAGGCCTACTTGCTCAAACGTTCATCCATTCATCTATCCATCCTTTCATCTATTCATCCATTCATCCATCCATTCATCTATCCATCCATTCATCTATCCATCCATTCATCTATCCATTATTTCATCCATCTAACAAAGATTTGATCTCTGCTGCAGGATCGATGCAAGAACGACATTTGAAGTCGTTTCCGACTTATAAGAGACTGAATTAACGATTGCAATCAAACTGAATATACCGAAGTTTAACTAGCAGAAATGATCGAAAGAAATATTCGTCGAATATTCAACCTGGATAAAGATGCCTAAGAGTGACAAATCTGAGGGAAAACGGGGTCAACAATAACCTAGGCTTTAGGTTCTAACGACGAAGGAACGAGGAAATTTCCTATAGTATACAATGGACGACTGCACATCTGGACCTCAGGGCCGGATTTAGGCATGGGCTACACGGGCTCCAGCCCATGGGCCCCCACCAATCAGGGGCCCCACCAGTTGAAGTTTTATTTTATTTTTTATTAAGGAATGAATCATAAGTGTATTGCAAAGGGATTTTAGGCATAATCAGTGAGTGATTTTGAACTGACCATGCACAGTCTATCTGTACTCGTTGATACTGCTCACCAGCAGGGCTTTAAGCATGACATCCTCAACACCTGCTGTTGACAGATTATATTTCATTTAACTCAAGCTATGGTAGCCCGTTTGTGTAGACAGATACTGACATTGTCAGTGCATGCCAGAGGTGTTCCCTGGACTAGTCGGTATACGCAGCAGACAACGAACAGATCGAGACAGTCACCGTCCTGAGCTCCACCACCTCCCCACCTGTATCAGGTTTCCGAGTGGAAGATCCTGTATTACACTGTAGCACTCCAGTGCTCGGCTGGTATTTTGACCCTGTGTGACCCAATGCCCACATCTGTAGCAGTGGACAGCGACACGTTTACTGTCATTAGCCTGTATACTGCGCTGTCAATGTCTTTTAGACCCCAGTCCTATAGACTCTACCTTCAAAATATGCATGGGTTATGGTCACAGATGGAGTTTGCAAATCAGTAGACTATTATCTAACATAATTTGAAGAGTCTAAAGGATTTCAACCGACATGCATGAACTGCATTGTAAATTGGCATAAGCTAGGGCACTACATACCGTAATAGGCATATTTATACCTAACCGACGAGAAGCTGTTGTTCTGCTCAAGGTTTGGTTTTTTAAATCTAATCTTCAATCATGTAGGCCCTATAATAGTGATGGAGAACTCCTCAACTCTGCGAAAAAGCTTGTAGAAGTCAGGGCTTTTTTAGCGTGCAGTTGTACACAAAATGTGCAGTTCTAATTGGATTTGTGCAGTTGTAGAAGCTCTTCTGTACAGTTAAAAAGTAGCAAAAAAGGTCATTGTCCTGTCATTGGAAGTAATTTACCATGGATAATGGGAGAGGAAAGAAGGAGTTGTGCAGTTCTAAAAATTCCTTAGAAACAGCCCTGGTAGAAGTTATGGTGACGACCTTGTGAAAGCATTGTCAACGAGCAACGAGCAGTTCTCTTATTTTGTAAAAATGCTTTAAGACAAGATTGGAAGAACCGGCCTTGGCATAAGTTAGTAGCAGTTCATATATAGGCCGTATACCAAGTAGGCTACTCGACAAATGAGTTGAAAATTCATTTTCAAATGTGCAAATTATGCTAAGAATGTATTTGGTGTTCATGATGACAAACTGCAGTGCTGATTGCTCGTTTTTCAAGGTGAAGATAATGATACACTTGTGAGACATAATTATATCGACATTGCAGTGTTGAGCATAGAGTCATATTCCATGCCAGCTCTATTTTAATCAGTTAATTGATGAATTTGCCAATAGAAAAAGGGTGCAAATACCTTAATGACCCTACTGAAATTTAGACTCAACTGTAGGTCTAGCCGAGTTATTTAACTGCATAAAGCCAGGCCTATCTGCTTTATTTTTGAGGTCGCACATAGGCCTATGTCACAATTTTTGCTTTCTTCCTTTGTTTCAGTGCATGCTTATTAAAAATTGGACAAGAATTCAGCTGCTTAGCGTTTATCCATTAACTTTTCATTTGAGAAATGATTTAGAAACTTTATCTCTCAGAAAATGATATTTCAATTTGTTGATCTTCATTTATATATTTAAAAAATTGTTGACCATAAGTCAACAATTTAAACATTGCTTTTAGCACGGTTTGTCTGTAACATGTTATGACCATATACGTGTGTGGGGGGTTTGTTCCTGTCCGATACTGTGCATCGAAAACAACATATCAGTTGCAGCACAGGGCCCCACCATAACGGGCGCCCATGGGCCCCCACCACCCTAAATCCGGCCCTGCATCTGGTAAGCCTCGTGAACTAAATTGCATTGTTGTTCTTTAGGTTAGGTTGTCGTGTTGATGGATAGTCAGCAATCTCATAGGCTACATAGGGACATGTTATGATAGACAGGAAGAAATACAGTACCAAATTATCCTGCTGGGGCATGCCTCGATTGCTTGTTGTCTATAGGCCAAACTGATCCCACCGATATAGCACGCTGGCAGACATGTAGGCTAAGCTAACGACCGCGGATAGGCGCTCGTAGGTTATGCAAGAACATTGACCTATGTTACAGTAGGCCTACAACACTTTCGTTAATTTTGTGAGATATCACCTCTTCTACTGCAGTAGACATCTCGATCTTTGTTACGCCATCAAGAACCACTTTGGCTCATTTGCCAACTTAGTTTCCTCTCCCCTCCTCTGTACGCGTGTCCATTATTTTTCTAGATCTGTTCCTAGCCTATATCTCTGTCTCTCCTCAAAAAACCTGTAGGCTATCATGTATGAGTTTCATATTGCATTAGGCCTAGGCCTATATTCGTAGTTTTTTGTGTTGCTTTAGGAACCGCTACATTTTGGCAAAGGATCGAGAATGACCTGAGGGAAGTGGGTTGTGGTTAGTTGTGTGTTTCTGTGTTGTTTTGTCGCTGTGTGTTTGTTGTTTTGGATTTATCTTTTATTTATGTGGTGTAGGCCTACGTTGTTGAGCCGAAGGACGAGAGGGGATGACGGGGCGGGATAATGACGGGGATGTGGTGAACTTGCAGCAAGATCGCAGTGGACCATCGGAAAATCTAACATAGTCTCAAGAGAAGGACAACCTTAACTCAATCGACGAGGCGGATATATCTTATCCGACATATGCATGCTCAAAACTCTTTGTTCCCCAGACTCAAACAAATATATATAGGCCTATAATCAATAATTATTATAAGCCTAAAAGAAGAGCATCCTTCGCTCGGTGTACTTTATAAATAAAGTGACAGTAATTTGTTCAATAATATTAATTGTCTTTTGTATGTTGTGTTTTTTGTGGACTGTTCTCGACCAGGGCCGGATTAACAAATGTGGGGACCCTGTTCGGTAAAACTGTGGGAGCCCCCCGGGCCAAAATTTACAGAAGCACGAAAAAATGACGCACAAAACGTGTTATATTCAACGAATCAACATTCGTCTATTATTAATTCATTACTTATAATATGTTAACAATATCAACAGGTCTTTTAATAGTGTTAAACAACTGATAAGCTACATCTTTTACCGTTTTACGGTTTAAAAGGCTACCATTCCGATGTGAAAACTCAGACAGAATTTATTTTTGTAAGTAAAGCCTATAATTATTGAAGACTTGAAGTCTTATATAGGCCTATGCATAATGCCACTCTTATCAGCAATGAAAAGGTACAGCTATTTTGCTAAAGATGACAGCTTATAGCCTAATGCTACTATTGCAATGTGGAAATTCAAAAGTTTCTGATGCGGAGGGGCACATCCCCCTCCCATAACCCTCCCCCCACTCGGCGCTACGCGCCTAGCTCACGAGCGTCCTATGGACGCTTGGTTATCCCTCCCCCGAAACTTGAATTCCTCTCCAGAGAAGGGGACTAGATTAAACATTGAGTGTCAATCTAGGTGATGTTATATTAGGCCTATACCTTCATTTATGAATATTATCTATATCCAGCACCATTCTACCCTTTTCACACCACTCAGAATGCGCTCGGGGTCAAACCCAATCTAGGCTATTCACAAAGAGCTTTGCTTCAACGCTCTACGTAATAATAATTGTCGTCAGCGTGGTAATCAGCTATGATTGATAATTATATATAGTCTCTGGTTTACGTTGCAATATAGGCAAGGACCGTTTATACACAGGACCGGAATCTTCTTATATGAGCGCCTCGTACAAGTGTTTGGATGATAACCAAAGTTCCGGAAACTTTCACATTTTGTTTCAAAATAAAAACATTACATTAATTAAATCTATGTAGGCAGATTGACGAATAATAATGTTTGTAAAATTAAAAATGCCTTTGGAGATTCAAAACATAATCCATAGTATTGAAATGGAATTTTAAGTGGGGCGACATCTATCATTGAGAGTGAAATGATGACCACAAAATGATCACACAACTACTGCTGTAATACAAAGTCCTTGCAACGGAGGTCTATTCTCTACTGCGAATGAGCGAGGAGCTTTAAATCGAATCCGTGTGCATTAATTTCACTCGGTTTTCCTTTTAGTTTTCCTGCTTGCAGTGTTTTTCGTTTCCTCAACTTCCGATCTGATGGTTTCTTGTTCGTTCCATCGATTAAGACCGACAGTTCAACAGGTCCAACGGTTGAACTAAAGATCCTGTACGAACATCTCGAATGCAGTCGAGTGTGTGATCACCCCCCTCCTACTGGCAGCATAACACCTGAAACACCCACGCTTTCGGTTGTTGGATCTTATTACCGTCACTAAAGGGCCAAAAACACCAGACTTTCAAGGCGGGTTTCGCAAATATCATCAGAACTATAAATATGAAGTCGTCAACATCAGCTTCAGCAGTTCAGAAAATGGCCGTAAATATCGCGTACTATTCTGTGTATTCTGTGGCAAAGTTGGATTCTCCGGTTATGTTAGATGCCCCACTGCGACCGACGCTTGACCGAATGCTGGACAGCATGATGTCAGAAAACAAGGGCTTCACTAGCTTTATTACTTCGTTGAACCTGAACAAAGACAACTGCTGTGTTAGTCTGCGTAACATCTTCGCTGAAATGCTGTCTGATCAGAGGTTAAACTGGGGTCGCGTCCTTACAATTTATTGCTTCAGTGGGTGCACAGCAAGACACCTTATTGAGAAAGGCTGCACGTCTGAAGTTGCCGATCAGATTGCGAGAACCTGTGGCGACTTCGTAAGTGATGAGATGTCGACGTGGATCGAAGAACAAGGTGGATGGGTAAGCGTGCCCCTTGACATTCTGTATGATACAGATACATGTTATTGTTGTGTTTTGTCTTATAAGTCATGATGTCAACTGGTTGTGATTCCTTGATGAATATCATGAGAAAATTGCGGCTGATGCATTTTATGTTTTTAGGAAATGATACATTTAATTAGACTTGTGCTTTAAATAATTTCTGAAAGGGTGCTATGCAAGTTTTTTAATTCAGGCAGAACTGTTGTTTTTCACCCTGCGAATTATGTCAGGCTCAAGGGACCAAGCCTACATGACATTATAAAGGATGACCACAGTGACCCGCATGTTATATGCGAATCCAGTATGGCGTGGATTTGCATGGCAGCAGGAACGTGGCACACTGCAGGTCATACTGGACCATTTGATTCAATTGCACTATCTGCCTGAGGACAACCCAACACTCGAGGAATTATATAGAATGACGGACAGGAGGTTCTTTGCTGCTGTCCAGCTTGATCAGGGGCATGTGTTGAACCCACTCCTCACGACCTTATTTCATGAGGCAGGACTTCACAATCGAATTATCCTTATGCGGGATAACCTAACGAGGAAATCATTTTTTACTAGTATACTTTAATATCTTATTTAAATTTCTGTCATGTAAATCAAAGTGCAGTATGGATAGTCCATAAATAAGAACATATTTATATTTTATTTAGGATTTCATGTACTATTTCACAACATTTGACTATTGACCCGTACACCAAAATACGGATCTAACAGTTGGTCTATTAATGAATATTCTTGTCTTATCTTAAGTATGTAACAAACGAAGAAGTACTAACGATGGTAGAAGAGAAATGATCTCTGCTGAACACAATAAAGATGAGACAATAGAATTGGGTGGGACATTTGCTGCGAGGTAACTCACTGCAGAAAGAAATAATTGAAGGAAGAATTGAAGCCAATGAGTCAGAGATTGGAGGGAAAGAGGTGCAGAGGAATACCTAGACAAAAACTGCTGGACAGGTTGATGGAGGAGTTATACAGAGAACTTAAGGACATGGCACAATAGCGTGAAAGGTGGAGACATTGGACGTTTGGACCTGCCACTTGGCAGAGAACCTAAAGAAGATCTAAAGTATCCAGATTTATAGTTACACACATGCATGTGATCATGAATCAGTTATAAATCTTCTTCTTCTCGTTCTCTTTTCCATCAGGCGCATGTCCTACGCCAACGATGAGGCCTCAATATGCCATCTCCAGCTTGCTCGGTTTCTGATTTTATCCACTGCATCTCTCATATCCATGTTATAAATCGCTGATTGCAAATAATTGGAGCAGCTAATTCTTTCAAAGTTTAAAGTTTTAGCATTACATTTCTATCTTTATTCTGTGCTGATAGCAACTTGTGACTAAGTAAAGAACCAGAGTGCATCCCTATCTACTGCGTTGAATACAGCCTGATGTCAGGTCCACTTATTAGTGATCCTGCATGAAGATGAAAATATGGTGAAAATCTTTTATGAACATTGTGAGCCTGTTTGGAGTAAATCCACTTTGCTTCCATCTTGTTTGCCTCAGAAGTAAATCCTTCACATAATACCTCCATGGGACATACAGAAGAAGGCTTCAGTATACCGAGCATATGGCATACTTCTGTAGCCTTGGCAGGATATAGTTTCATTTGTTTACTAATATATAGTGATGCAATTTTATAGACATAGTGCAGTAGTTCCCAACCTTTTTTGACTTGAGGGCCACTTTTTATAAGTTGGAGGACACGAGGGCCACTTTCTTTTAGTTGAAGGACATTAGGGGGCCACAAGGTTAAATTGTATTAACTAAAAGCTTATAAAATTGTTAAAATTGATCAAAAATATAATGTTTGATGTTATTATTCGACGTTAAAATAAAATAATCTGTAATAGAAAATAATAATTTGTTCTATCCTGTCCAAATTGTTAATTTTTCATAAATTTTTGATAATTCTTTGAGAGATGAGGGTCATTTTCTGAGGCCTGGCCGGCCATTTTCTGAGGCCTGGCGGGCCCTTTTGGCCCGCGGGCCGCGGGTTGGGAACCGCTGACATAGTGGAATTGTTGCCCAAAATGTCAGTCTGGGGTTGACTGTGGGAAGTGGTGTGTTGGGATGGACGACCATGCCTTGAGCTTAGACACATGGTAACCTGATTATCCACCGGAAATCAATGACTGTTGGTTGTGTTGACAACTCCATCTGCTATTAATGTGTGCTCATAACAATTTGCCAATGATTGAAGCCAATGAGTCAGATGTGAACAGCTACGGGTCCACATTTATGCAAGTGCACACAAGTTTGCGGCTGATTAACACATTTTATGTAGCTCATTTCTTCGGTTTAAGAACCAGTTTTATACTACCTTGGTTATCAGCTTATAACAGAAGTATTTTTCACCATATCCATGTTGCAAGACAATATATGTCCTTCGTATAGGCCTGCTGATCATGTTATTTCATATTTTCAGATGCATGTGTTAAGACATTTTCTAAATCAATACGTTTAATTATATTTCCAAGTTTTGTATTTGAAGCTGGCATGAACCATTTTCTATGAATGGCACCAATAGTAGCTTAGTGTGCCTTCAAATAGGCGGAAAATCCTGTGAAAATTTAGCAGACTATATGATCGCTAGAGAAATGCCTGCTGAAGTATATACTTTTATTTCCCAATCTTGAAATCTAATCTAATTAAATTTAATAATTTTATGGTGTTCTTATGGTGTTTATGGCCATAACTGAAATTAAAAGAGATTGTAAGAGGTTTTTAAATGTGCTATTAAGATGCTCAGTTACATTACAGTATTACTAGAGAGATTATAGAGTCGGGTATATGATATGTTTTAAAAACCCTTGAGGTTAAAAGTGTCTTAATTTTTTGCTACGGTGATGTGTCTGTTTCTGTTGTTTGGTTCGGCAATCCAGGCACAAGTCTTTTCAACCCTGGAAATGTGCTCATGAATGTAACTGTCTCTCTCTATATATATTTATTTAATTATGCAACTGAACATTTAAGTTGTTTAGGGGTCTCTGAATGATACTGTTAGGTAGTCTGTTATCTGGATTTATAGCACCTATTTAACCTCAAAAAGTACTGACTACCGGTACATTAGTTGGTAATTTACAAAAAGTTCATTCTGCATGCATAGTCAAAATTGTCAGATAGCTAAATGTCACACTGACTTTCTTCCACATGCATGCAGAGTCCAAATAGCGGTTCCCCTCCAGTGACCAACCAATGGTTCTCTTCTGGAAATCAACCACTGGTTCCCTTCCAGAGACCAACCAATGGTTCCATTCCAGAGACCAACCGTTGTTTATCTTCCAGGGACCAACTACTTGTTCTCTCCAGGAAACCAACCAATGGTTACCTTCCAGATAGGGCCCCCAGAAATTTGCGCCAAAAAATTGAAAAAATTGCGCACCAAAAACGATAAATTTGCGCGAATTTTGCGCAAGTTAAAAAATCAAAATGTTCGTTATTTTTTCATTGAATCCGTGTACCAAAAGTATCTAACAGTGTTTTTGTCATTTAGAGTAAAGCTTTGGCGTTCTAGAAATTAGACAATCAAGCCAAAAATTCAGTTATAAAGTTCCTATAACCATAAGATTAATGTATTCAGACGATCGCAAATAATTTTAATTTTGCAAAATATACGCCCACCAAAATCTACGCTCATTACAAATGTAACTTCAAAATAGTATTATATATGTCTATATAATAATGAATCACCAAGTTACACAAAGTGCTGAGTACTAGCTTTCCGTCTTTGTGTGCACACCTGACGCCTATAGATTAAATGCGTTCGTTCTGTCTAAAGTCGAGACAGCACGCGACGCTGCTGTGTGACCGCTGTGAGAAACATTGTCTAACACATTTTATTCTGTGGCCGTGAAGTTCTGGAATTTTTTTATACTATAAGTTTGTGCGTTACTACCAAAAATATCGATCTTTAACTAAAAATTCAACTATAATTTCATCCCATTCGGCGGCCGCCATTTTCATTATCGCACATCGGTCGTCGTTGCTATATTGAACTGTCATGGGCCGCGGTGATTTTAAGTCAATCAAAGCCCAATTTAGATAAATTAACAAGATTTTGTCAAAATTTGCGCTAAAATCGCGCGGATTGCCAATTTTTGCGCTGTTGCGTTAAACCTGGAAATTTGCGCAAAATTTGCGCTGCGCAAGATCGCGAATTTCTGGGGGCCCTATCCAGAGGTGAAGGGTCCCTAGACTGCATCTGTTTGCTGTATGAAGTTGTCATTTAAGCTGCTTATTTTTAAAAAAAAAGTTGGTTGATTCTGATTTTTTTTATTGTCTGAAATTTAGGACGAATTCAGAAACTATTTCGGGCAGCAGAAGTCGGATCATTCGATGTGGAGCGGATGGCACGATCTTTTCCGTAAAGGAATCGACGCTGTCACATCCGCCGTTTCCGTTCGCTAGATGTGCAGAGCGGCAGATGGACATCTTTTCCAATGCATCTACAAATAACAACTCTCCATTGCCTTTGCATTCTTTCAGTTGTTTCCTCGTCAGCCGCTCTTACTTCTTTGTCTTATTACTCTGCGAACAGTGCTTTGGTTTATTGTAAATTCTGTTGTCGACTTTTTAAGCTGTTATTATGCCCAATTTCAGTTTTACATTGGTAGTTTCAGAATAGTGGACGCCTTAGAATCGGTTGTTTTTGAAAAACTGAACTGAAGCAGAAATTGCATGCATGCGTTTAGATAGATGCCGAGAACTTCTGTAAATAGACTCTCACACCGAGTGCCCAAGTGATGATGCCAGTTGTATGTATAGTTGCAGTTGCATTTAGAAGCTAACGTGGTTAAGTATATCTTGCTAAAGAATAGTAGTCAATATGCCGTAGAATAATAAGATAATTACTTGCTCATCAGTTTTTTTCTTTTTCATTTGACATTGTAATTTGAGTGTGCTATAAATGGTAGTACAATGGTGAGGTACGTGAGTACAATCATGAAAAAGAGGAGGAAGAAATAGTACTGGAAATATTGGTTGAGCAGTAAAATGCAGATGAGGGAGTGAAGTTAGAAGGAGACCATACATAAGGCAGATTCGTGATAACCTGATAAGGAAAGACAAGAATTACATTTAATGTGTGAAGCATTTATTGTTGTTTATGGCAATGCAACTGCTTATACTAATGGTTATGCTCAGACTACAAGAGCTGTTAGTTGCAACTCTCTCCAATTAAGATCCCATGCCTTTGCTTGATTGGAAAATAACAAAAGAGGAAAGAAAACTGAATAGGTGAAACTTTGAAGCATGTTGCCTGGAATCTGTAGATGCTACAGATGCTGCAGACCTGTGTTGATACTCAAACCATAATTCAGCTGTGTTGTTAGTTGTCTATAATTATAACTGATGAGTTTAATACAAGGTTTAGCAGGTTCTTCTTTGTGATAATTATGCAGTGTGGGATGACAATTGCCACCGATTTGACGTGTTTCTTCACATCCTTGGCATGAAATTTTTTAAATAAATAACTGGTATTCTTGGCAGTCTTTCTGTTCAAATGTGAGGTATGTGTGCCACAGGAGCTTGTCAATGAAGACATATACGATGCTGTCAGCAGAGTTAACACATGGTTTACTCCCTAGGCCACCACAATTTCCAAAATACCTATATGCAGGATACTTTGTGTAAAAAGGTCAACAAACAACATCTTCAACCAAACGATATAGACACCTCATGCCAAACAACTGTAAGGCAAACACACACACACACACACACACACACACACACACACACACACACACACACACACACACACACATGCAAGCCTCAAGTATGCACTGTGTGCACACCCATAGCGTTGCCTGCCTTCACACACTTGCAGACATTCCTGCATAATGCATCTTCCTACGCCATGCTTCCTGCCATGCGCAAACAAACACTGTAAGCATGGCAGAACTTTAGCTTGCATGTGTGTATATATTATATATATGCCCTACAATTTATTTGAGGTTCTTAAGGGTGGATTCGATCTGGTGATTACGCAATTCCTCTCGGCTGCTGAATGATAACTATGTGAAGTAGACTAATGACTGCTTAGGGTGGTGGCACCAGTCTGCTAGCACCAATTTCATTGCTGACCACCTACCGTAACCGACTTAACACCTCACAAAGCCCACTTTGAAGTTAAATATAGCTGAAGACTAACAACTAGTGCTAAATATTGTTACATCTGTGAGTCATTTATAGTTAATTTTTAGAGGATTTTTCAAACACCCTTGGCATAATTGCAGGCTACCAGTTGGTGATAATAGTTTTAGGTTGATAATGAATTTGCCTGTGAGTCATTTAGAGTTAATTTTTAGAGGATTTTCAAACACCCTTGGCATAATTGCAAGCTACCAGTTGGTGATAATAGTTTTAGGTTGATAATAAATTTGCTTTTGCGCCTGGAGTTGCAGCCCAGGCACTCGTGCAATATTTTGTTATAACTGCAAGAAAAGGTTGTCTCTATGCTAGATGTTTTCAGGTATGCACTAGCTAAGCTAGAATACCCTTCACGACTAGGTGATTCGAAGAGAGTCATGTAATGGTTGGCTAACCCTGTACTGCATGCTGCCATTTACACAGCTGTCTAATACGCATGATATTCATGCATATTTCTAGGGCAATAAACTATGGATCTTTTTGTACATGCACAGAAATGTGTTTGATATCAGGACTCTCTGTTGCCATATCATCTGGAATACAACAAGATTGTTGTAAACAGAAGTCACATGCTAAGAGTTAATTAAAATTGAGAGCTCTGTTCTGGACTGTTGGATTTAGGACTTTAAATTACAAGGACGTTTTACTGTGCATGTAGGCCTACTATGTATGCTGTTTAAGTACAAACATATATTAGGTCCAGTGTGTATAGTTGGTAGTTGTCCTGTGTCCTTCCTCAGCAGATGCCTTTTTTCGTTATGCCTAAGGCTGAGGAAGGAAGAAATTCAAGAAAGGGTGTCCATTTGCTATGTATGCCAAAAATTGTATTTTCGACGCTCCCCTCTCCGCTGTTGCAACTCGTACATTTTGTGGAACCCCCATGCATATGTACAAATAAGCTACTCTATTCCCCCTTACAAAAGTTAATTACTAAGGTCTATAAAACGTATTTTACCATTGGCTACTATTCTTTTGTTAAACATCATATTTTTCTAGCTAAAATTTGTTAGCTGCAATGGCTTACTGTTTGGATCTGGACAGAATATAATTTTAATGCAGTCAAATGCAATCGGATGACTATGATAATACCGTTATAAATAGGACAATGTGGTATCACGATTAGAAATTTATTTTTGCATACATACTCTGTTGTATGCACCCATAAATAAAATCGCCTACATCCGGTGAATCCCTGCATAGGTAATATATGGACAGTCCCCAAATTGGTGAAAGAAGAAAGTTGTAATCAGGGAAGAGTATGAACCAGGATGAAGAGGCGGCCAGTTTAAAAGTTGGACAAGGACCCCAAGCCACAATGAACTGAAAATGAAATCAGGAAGTAACAAATGTAGTACGAAGTCTAAGCCTACACTGTCACATGTAAGCATCCACGACTGGATGGCCCAGTTTCCTGTGGGGAAAAACCAAGACGAAGCAGATAAAACTTGTGTCCTTGTGCAAGATTTCTATTCACATTGTGCATTATAAATTTCCTGCATTGAGACTTGTGTAGATGAATGGGATATTGAAAAGGAAAATTAACGTAATTATGATAAATAGAAAGTGAAATGTTCTGTGTATATTATAATATTCATATTGTGGGGATGTTCTGGTATGGCTTTTGGCCCAAAGTCTGCTGTATTTATTTGGGGTTTCTTCTTGTGATTAGGTGTTGAAGGGATAATAAACGTTTGGGGCGACACATTAACAGGAGTGTGTTGAACAGACAAGTGCAGATCATATGGTAAACACATACTTTAGGCCTACATATAATAATATTTCACTGACAGAAGTTACGACTGGACAAGAGTGAATTTTTGTAAAGTAATTCTGTGGCAATGTCAATTGTTAGTCAACTAAGTCTTTGATATAACTATCCTTTGTAGCTGAGCCTGCTGAGGTTGAGTTGGGAACGCTCCTGAGTAGTAACCTTGAAGGGTGCTATATAATCCTCTGAATAAATGAATAACTATTGTTCCCCAAAGCACAATCTCAAAATAAACAATCTAACAAAGTCTGCAAACCATCTGGACGTCTGGCTGGACAAAAAATTTCCACCCCCACATGATGCCAGTTGCTAACATCTGGATGCAAACCATCAACACAGTGTTGAAAGACCAAGACATTTAGAAATAGAAAATGGCAGGCACTAGCAATTATTTTGCTAGTTTTCAGCTGTTGCGTTGACAGTTTGTCTATGTAGTGATGGTGTTTGCGTTTGTTCGGCAAGAAATGTGTGCATGGCTGAAATAGAGTATGCATTCTGCTGCATGTATATTTTGTAAAACAGTTCTAATAAATATGGTGAAAACATTTTTTGGAAAGTGCCTGCATACAACCAGATGCTATTGACTTGGTTTCTAGGTGTTTTATTTTGAATTAATTAGGTTATAAGACAACTTAAATTTCTTTGTAGTTAAAATCATATATCTTAGTGGGTGATCACTTTAAGGATGACATTTGGTGAAAATTGAATTGCCCTTTTAAAACACTTAGCCATTGCTCTCCTAACTGTGCAAATCAGTAGTTTGGTTGGCAGTAGTGTTTGAGCATATGTAGGCCTACACTTGTTTACTCACGTATATATTGCTCTTTTAAAACACTTAGCCATTGCTGTCCGAACTGTGCAAATCAGTAGTTTGGTTGGCAGTAGTGTTTGAGCATATGTAGGCCTACACTTGTTTACTCACGTATATATAATGTATGTATAATCATACACATGCATTTTTTATGCATAAAGGCTTAAGATGTACATGGCTTCCAGTGGGGATATAGATAGACAGGCAAATTTAATTCAATTCAGGCACAGTTCTACTGCAGTTCAAATATAATTTTTATTATAAATGTTTGAACTGACATCATAAGAAAATATACAAAATTAGATAGTCTACTATTAAAGCATAGCTTAATTCACAGGCTCCGGACTTTATTTATGATGGAGTTCCTGAGAATAAGTTGGTTCATAACTTAGCTATTTTAACTCTAGAATTGCTGAGTTTGCATATTATGACAATTTCAGTTGACAGCATTGATAAGGCAAGAGCCAAGAAGTCTAAAACATGGTCAACATTCACGAACTAAAAACAAGATGACTTTGAGGAAAGCTTTCCTCACAGAATTTCAGTTCTTAGCAGAAATCTTTTCTGAACTAACTGTCCTACATTTTGGGCATTTCTCCATGCGTAAGGTGCAAAATTGGCAAGCAATGGTGTGACCACATGGTTTGAAGACGGTTTCAACACAAGCTCCTGAGCGCATAACACAGTTGGCCTCTGTAAATGAAGCCGCCCTTGGAGCCACAGTCACTATTAGCTGATCAGGGAAGCGATGATGAAGACGAAGATGTTTGCTTGTTTGGGGTGTACAGGCATTTGGATGTTTAGTAGAACTGAAGTGGAAGGGTTGTGGAGACAAAGAACTGATGGTTTGCCATGGGAAACAGATGGTAAGGAAGGGTTGTTGCTACCAGAGAGATTTTATGTCATTTTTTGGTAAACTGAGTTGAGTTGTCTCGGAATGAATGGATCCTTTCTCTGAGTATTGGCATGACTCAGAGACCTGGAAGTAAAACAAAAACAAAAAACTGGGGTTAGGGCAACGAAAGTCTAAAGGTGTTTATGCATATAATATCATGGCAATGGTACCAATTAGTTTGTAGCTGTACCATGCAGCACATTATACGATAATGTAATCTGAAATTTTGTTTCCAGGTGTTCACTAACAAAACTGGGAAAAGATATGAAAATCATTGTTGAAAATGGAATGTTCAAATAGAGGAAAGATATACAGGAGATTTACCTCTGTTGGGCTTCTAGCAGAATTTCCATGATCGTTTGATCCTTCAGGATTAGGAGTTGCATTGGACTGAGACCTTCGTTGTTTGTCTGGTGGAAGTCAGCACCATGTTGTAAAAGAAACGATGCAACACCAACCCACGTTGGTTCTCGGATGCCTGGAGGTAATTTGGTCACCACCTGGCAAACAAACTGATATTACACCCTTCCGCAGCAAAGAACAAAATCAAACTATATTCTTAGATAGTAATAATGGATGACCTCAACAGCTGCATTGTCTTCCAGTCACTTTTAGTATAATATCATCAAAGTGTTGATGACGGTAAAATATAATATAGGCTATGTGCATAATGCTGAAGAAAGTAATGAATGAACCGTAAGAAGATTTTAAAAAGTGCCCAGAAATGCACTTCAAGAGTTAGGCATATTTCTGTCACGACGAAAGAATTAAAACAGTAAAAAGTAGATGGTGTGTCAACAGTGTCCAACCTATTCAGTTCTCTAAATACAAGTAAATGACTCCATATGGCATTTTCCCCATGCATGACCCTACCCTAGCTGTTCAGTTTTCAAATCCACATTTACTATTTCATCAACCTCTACATATATATATATATATTGTGTATGTCATGCAAAACCAATATCACCATCGTATCGGCAACAAGAATCACAGAAACAGACGCAAGTAAATTTAATGTCCATCTTCTGTTCTTACCGAAGCAATCTCAGGAGCACCATTTAAATCGAGCGTATACATCTGTCGACGCTCCTGCTGTTCCGTTTCGTCTGAAGTGATCAACTTCAGAACCCAGTGTAGACATGTCTTACCTTCGTGATCATACGTGTTTAGGTTTGCTCCTACAGAGACATCAATAGTTGTGTTGTTACATGTTTAACGACACTGCCATATCAGAGATGATTAGTGTCGCCACGCCATTTAGCTCCCCGTGGACGGACCGTGCTAGTCCGAGATTTGAATCTCTGAAATAGCCACCTTCGGGAATCGAACCGCGGCCCGCACGCTCTCTTTCACAGAGTAGCGTACAGACGCGCGGCCGTCGACCTTACCGATGTGGCCAAGCGAGCCAGTGACATCAATAGTAATTCAAACAGATCTTTCAACAACAATGCAAGAAATATGGGGCACCGATAATAATAATACAATATATACTAATTAGGTATACTTGTGTATGAGCACCTGTTATAGCGCCTCTTCAAGATTCTTTTCAGAGGCGCTCCCGACTACAGCACGGACACTGAATCAGAGTTTCACACTGAAAGCACATGAGCAATTGCGAGTGAAGGACTTGCTAAGGGTCCCTATGTCGTTGCTGGAGGTGGATTCGAACCTGCACCCTTCCGGCTCCAATTAAGGCGCCGAACATACCCCTACACCAACTCGCCCTTCTTCTAAAGTTCTCAAGGCTCTTACTCAGTGACCACATGTATATAACCCCAAATAAACAGCAGGCTAAACGTAAAACGTTGTAGGTGTACATTAAAAATTGACAATATGGCTACCTAGTACTTATGGTTGAGTTAGTTAGCGCTTGTTTTTGTATAACATTCGTCGGATAAAGAGTGAAACTTGTACTTACTCTCCTTTTTTAAAGGACAAGTGCTCTAACCAATGAGATAATTATTCCTAAATTTCATCTGAACATAAAGTTTAGACAGAATTTCCCCGAGTTTGACCATGTAAAGTGCAAAAACACTAGCACAAATAGCATGACTTACCTTACCTTAGACCTTAGTCCTTCTCGTGCAGATCTGCACATCGGGCAATGCAGTTTCTCCACTCCACTCTGTTCTGCATTGTTTCTGTTGCGCAAGGTGTTTTACCTGGGTGGGTTGCAAGCCCACCGCAGAACCCTCTTCCTTTATCCTGGCTTGGGACAGGCACAGGCAACCCCAAGAGGTGTTCTGTTGCGGAGTTCAAAACACTAGCACAAATAGCATGAATCTATGACATTAATTAATACCTCTTAAGACCAACAATTCCAGGGTTGCAAACTTGACATGATCCAAGGATATCATCAGAGGTGTATGATGCCCTCTATCCTTCAGCTCTGTGGATGCATGGCCCTAAAATTAAAAACTTTGTCCTTAGTACCACAATATCAAAATATCCTGACAACAGGGCTGAAAGTGAGCCGGTGTCATGAAACGGAGTATCCCCCCTGAAAGCTATCCGGGGGGATGAATTAGTCTATCCCACCGGATGGAATTAACCGGTCTATACTATCCGGGGGGATAAACTATTCTATCTCCATTTTTGAAAAAGGCGCATAATAAAAATATTTATGCTGTAATCAAAATTTTAAGTGACTCTAATTGTTTTAAGTGTACTAGGCAATGCTCAGATAAAGGCAACTCGAATTTATTCAGTGACTCCGAGTGTTTTTAAGTGTTTTTAATGTTTTAAGTGCTCTAAAAACAGGGCAAAACAAATTATCTAGTCGGAAAAAGCATACCAGTTAGTGTCATTGTTCAAAACAAAGCAGATGAAAATTAATTTGCAAAAAAACTACACGCGGAAGCGGTTTTTTCGACTTTTTTAATTTTGGGGGGATACAATTAATACGGGGGATACTCTATATCGTGACACCGGGTCTGCAACCCGGCATTGATTTTTCATGACCTGCCGTTGCCTGGTCTTAGCCGGGTCGCATGTTTAACTTCTTCTCCAGTCTTCTGCCGTTGAGCAAGTTTGTGACATGGACGACCTCGTGATCCCCTCCGACCTCCGCCATCCCGCTCTGTCCTTCACCTTCTTCTTGGTGCGACCATATGCATCTCCGTTGTCGTGATCGCTCAGCATATTTAATCTTCTTCTGCCTCTCGTTGGCTTCCCCTCCATACGTCCCTCTAACAGCGTCTGAGTATGCTTTTTAATTGTTCTCTCTGCACCCTTGCCCTTTCCAAAATTGCTTGATTCGTGATTTTGTGTCTCTCCAGCTTATTTTTAGCATTCGCCTCCAAGTCCACATTTCAAAGGCCTCTATTCTCTTCCTATCCATACCAGTCAATGTCCAGCACTCAGCAGCATATGTTGCAACTGTCCATATCAAACATTTTATCATTCTTCTCCTCAGTTCTACATTCATATTGCCCGGTAGTATCCCTTTCTTTTCCATAAAGGCACATTTACCCTGAGCTATTCTGCTCTTAATATCTGTTTTACAGTAGCCATCCTCTGATATTACACTGCCCAGGTATTTGAACTGGCTGACCTGCTCCACCAGTTGATCATCAATCATTATCCTCATCCCATCGACTTTTTCCTGGATGTTTAACAGTTAGGCCTATTTATTCGATATAAACTCGATACCAACTACTAAATTTTTGACATCTACATAAGAGGTTCTCAAACTTTATTTTTATTGTACCCCCAAGTAAAAAATCGAATGATGGCGTACCCCTAGCAAAGTCAGATCTGAAACGAAATGCCATTGCGATGTCCCATTGCAGTGACAACTAAAGGTCCTTTTCATCATGGTGAAATATAGTGTATTAGAGTCGTATAGGCCTACAGGGAAAAATCTAAAATATGCATAGTTTTTATCATGCAATCATATCAACAAAATGGGAAAATTGGTCCATAATCCCTGTGAGAGAGAGTTAACCTATAGCATTATAATGCTGTGGGCCTGCTTTGACTAGCATAGATTTAAAATATCTGGTACATTTAGTCATATACATGGAGCAAAATTTAAATATGCATAGTTTTAATCATGCAATCATAAAAAAAATGGGAAATTGGTATATAATCCCTGTAAGAAAGAGCTAACCTAGATAGTGTTATATCGTTGTGTGCTTGTTTTGACTTGCACAAATTTTAAATAAAAAAATTACCTGGCTTAATATTTGTCAATTTCAAGCCCAAATTTAGGCCATATTTATTTTTGATAGCAAGAATAGTTTAAAACTAGTTTCAAAGAGATATATAATTAGACTATATGACGTGCTGATAGGAATCACAAATTTTAAAGTTCGATCAGAAATTAACCCTTAGGCCAATCCATGGAGCTCTCACATTTGAGCTCTATAGGCCTAACAGGCTACGCTGAGAATTTCTGGCTTTGGTTCTTTCAACCATTTATGCAATATTTTGTTTCAAATTTATAGTGATCAGCCTAAACATAAATATGCTGCATGCACTATATATGCCTCAGCTTAATCTGTGAGTCTAAAAAAATCCTGTGAAGGAAATAAATAACAATGCTGTTATATATAGCAACATTAAAATCATTGCTATATATATATACATCAAGGAAAAATGGACAAAAAGTCCATAAACTCAAAGAAAAATTTATATTTCTGGATTTTTTCGCGTACCCCTTACCCGCGCCTGGCGTACCCCAGGGGTACTTGTCCACAGTTCATGGGCGCCCACATAAAATTTTGCAGGCGGGGGGGGGGCAAAATTTTTACAATAGTCACGGTTAAATTTTTTAGTAGCAAGAGCTTGAAAAATGCAAAGCTGGAAATTAAAAATACGGGTATTTTTCAAAGAGGTTTCCTATGCAAATTTTTCAGTTTCATTTTGTGTATAATTTTTAATACGGAATGTTTCCTTAGAAATTTGTTAAAAATCACAAAGAGTAGATGCTAAAAGTAGTTTCCTAAAGGTGCGCCATATAAGTGCATAGAATGAACGAATGAATAAATGAACGAAAAAATAGGTTTCAGTTTTCAATGGGCAAGTGCTTCTATAGCTGCTTCTAAAGCGCCACTCGAAAGCCAATCGCAGGGCACATGCGCTGCATCGAGTTAGAACCCTATTCCAAAAAGTAGTCAGAAAGAGGTCCGAGTATGGTAGCCAGAGGGTCATAGTAACTGTTAATGAGGGTGTCGTTTAGGAAGGTGAAGGATCCGAGGATCAGATGAGTGTGGGTATCAATTATTTTGAACAGATCTCTTTGTCAGTTTTGGGTGTAAATCCCGAGGCATGATAACCAGAGCCCCTTATCCATGTTTATCTACAGTTTGATCTCGCTGGATTCTGTACTGGCAGCTGGCAAAATGGACAAAATGGAGCCGGGCTTATAGCATACTTGGTTTATATAATTAGGTTACAATGCTGGTGAATAAGCAAATCTTCCCCTGACGTGATATCATCGTGACAAGC
This sequence comes from Lumbricus terrestris, assembly GCA_949752735.1. Taxonomy (NCBI): domain Eukaryota; kingdom Metazoa; phylum Annelida; class Clitellata; order Crassiclitellata; family Lumbricidae; genus Lumbricus; species Lumbricus terrestris. Next base: position 32,914,407 of record OX457043.1, read on the forward strand.
GAAATTTTCAAATTTTTGCATTAGTATTTAATATTTTGGCAGTTGCGATAATTTGTACTACAGCTAGATTCCACTCAAGTAGACCATAATCGATAGGCCTGTTGTTTGCATGGGCGCCCGCAGGAGGGTTGAAAGCCAATAGTCATTGTTACAACTTTTTGAAAAAGCTTGAACATGCATGGCAGAAAGTTATAAGAGCATGTTTATTTCTATAGAGATGTCTAAACGTAGATTTCTTACTTTCACTGTCTGTATCATTCGTATCATTGGTGCATTAATGCAAAGAAATTTGTTAAAAACCCAAAAGTAGTAGTTAAAAACATAGGTGTCAATTTTCCAGGGAGGGCAAGTGCGCCGTTGCCCCTATGTGCGGGCGCCCATGCCACAGTTTGAGAACCCCTGATCTACATACAACGAACATTAAAACATAGGTCATCAGAAAATTAAAAAGGTTGTCGGGGAAAAATATTTCGGACAAAGGGTCTTGCCATTGACCACCTCAGACACACTTTCAGCCCTGACTGACAGGAAATAGATTTTCTTGCCTCACTTGTTTTGGATGTAACAACAGCTTTTAGGAAGCTGTTATCTACAAAACGACTATATTGACAAATAATCAGTTTTCTAGATGAAGCAGATATACCTTTGATATCAAGATATCTGCTGTCTCTCTGTGTCCGATTTGGCATGCGATGTGAAGAGCCGTATATCCGTTTCCTGTTTGTTCATTGACCAAATGCTGTGCTCGCTGCACAATCAGTTCCACAGCACTGTCATCAAACAGAACAGAGAGATGAATGCATGAAAACATTGGCATTCGTAGAGCAATTGAAGTCAGCTCTGAGCATACACATGAGCACTGTTGCTGACATTTGTGACGGCTCTATCATAACTTTTAACATATCTCATCTGTCTTCATCTGCTCAACACCATATGGCACTAAATAAAAATCTTGTATCTTTCTAAATATCTACATAATTATATCAAGCGCACATTCTATACCCAATCATAACATATGGAAAAACTGACAAAAGAATTATAATCGTAAACTAAAAGAAAAGCTAAGCGCATAACACCAGCTTATTCATGAGCAGTGCATCAAGTCAAAGACAGAGACTCTGTTAAAACTGAAACTCTAAGTTTAATTCAAAATGACAAGTGCGCACAATGATCACATAATCATGGCATGAATGGGTGACCACAAAATTATTACAGGAGTCAGATTTGACTGTATGGCAGCCAAGCAAAGTGCTCATCTATCCTAGAAATACCAATGTTGTGTCGAGTAGTTATTTTGAGCACAGGTCAGACAAAGGGGTGACGCTCCTGTGTTGCTGATAATAGAGAAATGACGCAATAATGGACTAATTTCACATGCTGCATGAAGAGTTCAAACAGAGTCATACAAGACAGATGTTAATGGGTTTGAATTCTGGGGGTAATAAATTGGCTGGAAACCCTTAGTTCATGATTTTAAATGTCTTTCTTTGGGCATCACCTCATTAAGCTTCATGAGCATTTTGTAATCTGGAAAAAACGTGAAAGATTGCACAATTTTAGCAGATGTTCAAGGGGTTTGAAATTCAATTACACTTGTAATAACAATAATTAAAACTCTCACAAGCAATCTCCCTTGGAGGTAGCCAACTGAAGAACATTAAGTCTTTGGTTATTCATGAGTGAAAAGTTGAAGCGTGGACAGTTTACCAAAGCTTCAATCATGTCTCTTTGCCCAAGTGCTATGGCATCATGTAAAGGAGTATAACCACGCTGATTCTAGAGAGTGAAATCAATAACACATGATTATTTATATCTAATTTAGTTAAAGTTAAGGGCACTGACCATTCAAGCTAAATCGTTTTGGTCTTATAAATTTCTCAAGCTGAGGAGTAGCACTGAAATTTAAACAGCATACGACCTATTCATCATCATTAGGATAACTGAAAAGATGAAAAGAGATGACAGGTTCAACTTCAAATCCAAAACACGAGGACATAATCTGCTGCCATAAATCTATCATCCAAACTCAACAATCAAGATCACTGTGCAGCTACCAGTGCTCTTGCACACAAATTATGTAGCATGTCTCGTTCAGTCCAATGTGCAACTACGTAAGTTGGTTTGCATCTAATGTCGCATGTCATGCATTACATTACAACCAACTTACAATCTATGTATCAGCTCCTTGAATTCTTTCTCTTACCTACCTTTAAAAATGCCTAGAAGCAAACAATTTCTCTTTATTGCAGATATGATACAACACATTTCTGTGTGACTATGCGTGCAGCATAAATCCACAATAACTACCGTAATACAATATAAAACCTAAGAAAGAAAGTCTAGTAGTTGTCTAACTGACAGTTCTAACTTCAATTGCACTCAATGACATCATCAGGTCAAGGTCAATTGATAAGATCAGAATAATATAAGGTTAGTAACCTGGACGTTGACATTGGAGCCGTGTTGAATAAGCAGCTGGACACATCGTGGCTGTTGTACCTGAACTGCCATTTGTAATACGCTGGTTAGTTTAAAGTTCATATGGTCACCATAAGCTGGATTTATCTCCAGTAATAACTCCAAAACTTGTGCATCATCTCTCCTGTAATGAAAATACCTTGTTTAATTACCACTACATAAATACCAATCGGGAATTAGATTATAATGCACAGAAGATAATAACATTAGATACCAATAGCATAATATACAAACATAAGTCAGAGCAACGCTGTAGCATAAAATAAAATTTGTCACAACATGCCAGTAGTTGCCAAACAACGATGTACAGACAAATAAACTGGCAACAATTTTACACAGAAACTTTGGCAAAATTCATGAAATTCTGCGCATTTAGTTCTCTTCTTTGGCTGCATTTTCAATTAGACACTTGTTTCTGTTCAATGGCAATGGATGTCAGTCAGAGATAGTGGTGCTCATCAAAGACAATGGTTGTTCATCACTAGAGAACTAATTGCGTTTTTCAATCGTATTACATAGATACCAGATCTCCACTGGCTTCCTGTTGTTGCTAGAACATGATTCACTTATCAGCAAACATCACAAAGCTATGTGTTTCAGTATTTTACCTTCTACCTGGAACATATTTCCACTGCAATCACTGACTGCTGCAAACACATATTATTTCCATCGCATATTGTTCAATCCCATATTGCTGCATTCACAAATTGTTGCAATCACATATTCTTGCAATCGAATATTCTTGCAATCACATGTTGATGCATTCGACTGGGTGCAGCAAACATTTTCAAATTGCCATTAAAACACATTTGCTAAGATCAATCAAATAATTATGTGCAGCACTTCTTGACTGCCTCTTGACTGTCAGGCATTTCAAGGTGCGGCATTAAATGTCATGGGAAGTACATGATGCACACACCCTTTCATTTTCCAAAACAGTAAAGCAACAATATATGCAATATGAAGTAACACCACAACTCAACATGCCAGTAATAGAACAGCCTAATATACAAACGGTAGCATTAGTCGAGTATTCAGTAGCAAAGCATTTGTTACAGTTCAGTAATAATGGCAAAGTTACTTGTGCACTGCGTAATGAACCGGTGTATTGCCGTCTTTGTCTGTGGCTGTTATGTCTGCACCAGCGTCGAGTAGGACTCTAACAGTGGCCACATGTCCTTTCACACAAGCCACATGCAATGCTGTCTCGTCCTGTGTCTTCACGTTGATCTGCATGCGTGAAAATCAACAAAATACTGTAAGGGCATCACTGTCAAACTTACATAGTTAAGAAACAACCATTGTCTTTGATGAAATATAGACCCTAATTTTTATGCCTTTTGACTGCTTGTAAATGATAGCGCTAACATATAGCAGACATAGTAATGCCCTACAGTGCTTTAGAAATACTTATTGACATCATCCTCATCATCATCATTATCGCCACCACCACCAACAGCACCAGGGTCAGGTTAGACGCCAAGTCGATTAGGGTCAGGCTAGGCGTCGTGAAGGTCGGTTAGGGCTAGGTTTAGTCGTCATTATATACTGTCCAAAGATACTGTACTGTACATGTAGGTATGTGCCAGTCCCCGACACTACAGTTTTGCCCATTTAATTCTCTTCTGCCATCTTATTTAAGTGTAATCAAAGGTTATGAATATGCCAAAACCAGCAACTAACCATGTCAGGGTATTTATGCAAAATGGCTTTCACCAATTGAACGTTATTTTTCTCCGCAAATTCGGTAAGCTGATCCGGCCGAATCAAGTCTGGACGTTTACTCAGTAGCTCATCGATGGATATTACTGTCGCACCAGGATCAACATCGTCATTGTAGCTGCTTTCGTCGAAATAAGTTTCTGAATTACACTCCTTCACAAGTGCACAGCAAAGGACATTGAGGGTCCATCTGTATGGCTTGCTTCCCACCTTCAAATCGACTCTTCCACCATTGCTTGTACCAACCACCTCTGCCACTTGTCCAAGATCCTGCCACAAAAAACACATGCAGGCAACAAATTATACCCCGTATTAGATAAGAATTTCACAAACTGTTTGGCCATGGAACCCTTCACGTCCTAATATTTTCATCCGGAACCCCAGTCTCAAAAATTTATTGATGCATAAAGCGCTTGAGAAGCATACTAATAATGCCCTCATGCATAACTAAGAAAAGAAAAAATTAATGAGAAATTTTAATGGAATTTTTAAACCAATGAAATGTTGTATTCCAGTAAAATTTCTTATTAAAATGACTTTACAACTTTTTGCAGAACTCTTTTGCTCACCCCGCAGAATCTTTGGGTTCCTCAGAACCCACTTTGGGAAACGCTGTACAGTTAGTTATGTAAAAAGGAGGAATAATATATAGGACTGGAAACTGTTTATTTCACATAAAGTAACAAATGCTCTCGTCAATTTTTTAAAATTCCTTTCATAAATCAACGAATTGCAGCATTTGCAGAGTAACACGTTACCTGTGAAGAGTAAAACGTCATAATTACTTACGATACGTTTAAAACTCAAAGTGGGCGTTATCTGTTGGTAAGGATGCTAACAGTTAATAAATTTATTGTAATGAGTTATCATTCCTCTATGTACAGATTCCTTGGTCATACAAAAATGACAAATGTAGAGCTACTGTTTGTAAGATCAGTGGATTCAAGCAACTGGTCAAACTGCTTTTCTCTTGTTTCTAATCTTCCACTAGATAATTATGCCAACATGACATGCATTCATTAACAGAATATTCACAGAGTGGCGTCCGGGCGTCCTCTGGGAATATTTAATTACCACAACTTCTAGACACGTCATCTGTAAACATCCGCAATACCAATACATCTCTCTAATGGTGAATCTATTTCTTTGCTAAATAAAGTAGCAAAAAACTCATAGTCTTTCAATGTTTCTCTAATTTTTACAAAGTCTATTCATTTAACAAACTCATCTGGCTGCACTATACAAGTATTCTGTGTAAGGTTACAGAAATCTGTGCAAAAAGCAAGGATTTTATTTACTTTTTTTAAACAAATCAGTTTTAATTAAAATAAACTTGCCTCTTTCATTTTTTGAACCCAACCTCCATGATCCTTTTGCAAAGTTCGAACTCTTTGTTCATCAGATAAAATTCGCACTTGATCACCAACATCAAACAACTACAATCAACAATTCCTTACTTAACATCAAACTGCAAATCATCCATTGCAATAATTTACAACACACAATCAGTCAAATCATTAACCAAATGATCAACTCAATTTAACCTAAAAGGTTCATAAAGGGCAATAGCATCGAATTGTAATGACAAAGCACTGGAAAAACTAAGCTAATTTCTCTCATGTTACCGGCGCTGGGGCACAGGAAGCCAAAGGAGTGTTCCAAATGAAGGCCGATATGTGAGTAAACCTTGAGAGACCACCATCAATAAGAGCAGAAAGCATCAGCAGCAGCTTAATCAATGTTACAAACCAACGTAAACCTGTTTCATTCATTGAAATCATTGTGTGAAAAAACAGCCATGTATCACCTTTTTCGTTAGAGCTTCTGGATTTATGGGCCATGCTCTCTTCAAACCCTTGAATCCAACGACAATCACCCCTTGAAGAACTTTCAAAACAACTCCCGTGGCCCCGATGCACTGAAAAACAAGCATGCCTTTATGAACAGAAAAATAGAGTATGTTTTTTCAAAGGCCAGACCTGAGGAGATCTCAATAATGAAAGTTCAGACACTAAAACACGACAAATGTCTAACAAAACAATTGATAAACTAATGACAATGTAAGAGTTTAAATAGTATACCCAATTTTTTATTTAAAAATGGACTAAAAGTGTGTAACTTGGACACTATTGTAGTACGCTGTTTCTTCCTTTGAAATAATAACCCCAGAGAGAAAAGTTCCTTCTGCCACAAAAGCAACAAGACTAAACTCTCATGCTTTTGAAGTTAAAATTGTACACAAAACGCTGAAAAAGTCACTGGCGGAGACCTAGGGGGGGACAGGGGGGGACGGTCCCCCCCAATGGAGGCGTTGGGGGGGACGGCCCATGCATTTGTCCCCCCCAATGTTTAAGCGTTAGGGCATTTACACAAACACGTCAGTAGAGTTCTAGAGAAAGAAAACTTAAGCAGATGAAGTTCATATTTCTAATGATATGAATTCCCAGGCAATCCGAGCTCTAACCAATAGTTATTTAGTCCTATGTTGAATAGTTTACGAACATTGTACTGTGTGGATAAGATACCTCTTTTAACATATTAACGGTTATTATAAAAACCTTGCCAACACCCAACTTCACAACTGATATAAAATTTATGGACTCCATCAGGAAAAGAGAAGTTCAAATTACCCGACTTAGGATGTGGCATGTCCTTAATAACACTTGGCTGAAAGTGTTAGGTAAAAGCGCAACAGACCTGTGTTCTAAATGCCAATTGCCTGAAACAACTGAGCATACGCTGCTTGCGTGTATAACGAATGATATATCAATCTTACTACTTAAAAAGTGCGAGGAGAAAAAAGTGGAATGCACAGTTAAAAATCTTTAAAGACGTCAACAGCCTTTGTAGCAATAAGATGTCGTTAAACTTCTGATTAATAATAATAAATAACGCCACAACGTCATAATCGGGCTTCTGCTACATTCACCTCAGGTTTCCTTCCGGTTCGAATCAACCCCCAGTTGGACATGGGAATAATATGGAAAGTAAGTAAGTTAGTATGTAAGTATTTTGTTTATTACTCCTCTTGAAAACGAACAATGGGACATAGAACATCGTTATTATACATCGGATTAGCAATAGGTAATAAAAACGTACGATTTAAAATCCCAAGTTAAATATAATATAATTACTAAACTATTATCATCAAACAAGTTAACTATTATTTTTTTTAACCGAGAATTCAAATTGGAGATGTCTCTTACACACCTCTTTTAACTTTACTAAACTATTATCATCAAACAAATTAACTATTATTTTTTAACAGAGAATTTCAATTGGATGTCTCTTACACACCTCTTTTAACTTTACTAATCTATTATCATCAAACAAGTTAACTATTATTTTTTTAACAATTGGTCAAGTGTCTCAAGTGCTTTGCTCTAAAGTGCTGTAATATACCGAGCAAATTTCTGTCCAGGGTAACGGCCTCTGTTGTCATGGACCCTGACCAAATCGGATCCATCCATTTTTTTAACAGAGAATTCCAATAGGAGATGTCTCTTACACACCTCTTTTAACTTACTAAACTTTTATCATCAAACAAGTTAACTATTATTTTTTAACAGAGAATTCCAATTGGAGATGTCTCTTACACACCTCTTTTAACTTTACTGAACTTATATCATCAGACAAGTTAACTATTATTTTTAAACAGAGAATAATAATTGGAGATGTTTCTTACACACCTCTTTTAACTTCACTAAACTTATATCATCAAACAAATTAACTATTATTTTTTAACAGAGAATTCCAATTAGAGTTGTCTCTTACACACATCTTTTAATTTTACTAATCTTATATCATCAAACAAGTTAACTATTATTTTTTTAAACAGCGAATTCCAATTGGAGATGTCTCTCACACACCTCTTTTAACTTTATTAAACTATTATCATCAAACAAGTTAACTATTATTATTGTTTTAAACTGAGAATTCCAATTGGAGATGTCTCTTACACACATCTTTTAATTTTGCTAAACTTATATCATCAAACAAATTAACTATTATTTTTTAACAGAGAATTCCAATTGGAGATGTCTCTTACACACCTCTTTTAACTTTACTGAACTATCATCATCAAACAAATTAACTATTATTTTTTTAACAGAGAATTCCAATTGGAAATGTCTCTTACACACCTCTTTTAACTTTACTAAACTATTATCATCAAACAAAGTTAACTTTTTTTTTAAACAGAGGATATCTATTGGAGATGTCTCTTACACACCTCTTTTAACTTTCCAAACAATTATCAATTCAAAGCATTTCGACATTGGCGGGACACTTTTGAAGTCTTAAACAAAGACTAAAAGCACTAAAATGAAGAGGAAATTTGTTAATATGACTACCTGATATGCTACCATTGTAGTGCTGAAAATCAATCTTTTTCGAGGTTTGGGAACATATCTCCCTGCCCAAACCCTCCCCTGGGAGGCGTTTCGTGCCACGGCGACCGTCATTCGGCCGCTCGTCCGTCCCCCCAAAGTTCGGACCAGGTCTCCGCCTATGGAAAAAGTTTACACTAAAACTGTAAAGTTTTCTGTCTTTTTTACTATAATTTGCTACAATGTCTATAATATTATGTTTCTATAATTGTTTCACAAATTTCTATAAATGTTTCTATAATTTATGTAGACTTTCATATAATTTCAATAAATTATGTTTGTATTTAAAATTCATAATTATAATTTATGCACGCTACCACATTACATCATCATCAATACGGAACTGCATGTGTGTATATGGGTGTCCTTTCCCACCTGACCTGTGTAAAGGTTTCAAATTACCCTCTGCTAAACATTACCCCCTGCAAACTCTAATTTGCATCAATCATCGCATTTATTGCACTAAAATATCAGAAAAATCATCACGCTTCTTGTTTTGGTCTGAAGATTTTCATCCGTCATCCCACTTCTACGGAGCCCCTAAAAGGACATGAATGCGAAATATTTTATGTCGTTCGAACGAGTTATAAAGTCATTCGAACGACTTACTAACTCGTTCGAACATTTTGTCATATGTTGTCATATGTTGTTGGTGAAAGTTCAAGTATTGATGTCCAAACGACTTGCCACTGGCCTTCACGTGCCATGGCAAATGAAATGACTGCCAATACTTGACACCCTTAACTACCTTTCCACGTTAGTTTGAAAGATATCTGTTTTTTTGTCTTCTTATTTAACTGACAATAGACAGGGAGGAGTGGAGGAAGTGTGTTGCCTGATGTGCAGACATGCACCGGAAGGACTAAGTACTAAGTAAGCATAAAACCAGTGCATTTTCTGGAAAAAGGTTCCGGAACTGAACAAATTCAGAACAATCAAAGGGCAAATTTTATGCTAATATTGTTCTTTATAAATTATGTAGCAATATCAATATACACTGAAATTAAATAAAGTAACCAAATTATATTTTTATTAACAGTTAAATAAACTGAATTATTTTCTTTGATAGCTAAACATAGGTTCCAGAATACCATTCCAGAGTGTTCTGTCTAAAATAACACCACATAAAATAACATTTAATTCTCAACGGAATTTTATCTAAACTGGAAGCAAAGGGGATTATTCTAAGAAGGTGCCTGGTGCCGAGATACATCATTTTACAATATAACTGGAAAGGATTCTCACAAACTTAATTCATCATTCACCAGTAGCGGTCAGTTGATAATTTGTCTGGTCAATCAGTAGTCAGTCCATGAGATGTATTATATAAGAAGGTGTGGTGTGTACGCACCATTTCCATTTCCGCATTCCATCCTCCGGGTTGACCATCCTGAAGCGATTGGAAGACGCTCGCACTCCTATTGACCTGGACTCGATCGCCCAGACGAAACGGTAAAATGAAGACTTCACCACAAAAAGTAACCAACAGCAATTTAATCAAATGTCTTTATTTATTTTATTAAATTAAATTACTTTAGTCTAATTTAGCCAAGGATATTCATGCACACAAAAACATGCATACACTCGTACAAATACAGATTAACTATTGTGCTTCTTGTAGGCGAAGAGTAGGGCACCAGTTTATTCACAAGCGTTGTGTCGAGTCAGAGGTCCAAGGGCCGTCAAGTCCGGTTGCCAGGGTCCAGATCAAGAAGAATTGCAAGGCAGAGAATCAGATGACTTGGGGTGTGAAGTCCTGAAAGTTAGCCTATTAATGATAAGCCAAAATGGTGACGGATAGCAAAGTATGAGACGGATTATGATCAGCAAAAGGCAACAAGGTAAGATAAGATTAAAATATTCTTTAATTGCCCATTTTCTATCCGCATTTTGGTGTGTAGACATGGTATACTAAACATACATCATCCATAGAGCCAATAAAAAAGTCAAATAAGATAACATAAGAATATAATTTAATTGACCAATTTCTATCCTCATTTTGGTGTGTAGACATGGTATAATAAGCATACATCATCCATAGAGCCAATCAAAAAAGTCAAATGCCTTAGAGTTTAGAATAACGCATAATTATTATGATGAAGGAAAGGAAATTTGCGGAATTCAGGAGGTTAATCATTTCAGAGTTGTGGTGCACAGTGGAGTACATGGAAATTTATCATGCAGTTTAGTTGACACCTCTTGGGGGTGGCCTGTGCCTGTCCCAAGCCAGGATCAAAGAGGAGGGTTCTGCGGTGGGCTTGCAAATCACCCAGGTAAAGCACCTTGCAGAACAGAAACAATGCAGGAAAACTGCATTGCATGATGTGCAGATCTGCATGGGAAGGCTAAGGTCTAAGGTTAGTTGGCTTATAAAATCTGTTCACAAATAAGGCTTTAGTGCACACATACAGTTTTGACAAAAAGCAAACGATAAAAATTCACAACATGTAGTGAATTCAGAAAACAATATCTTTGTAAAACAGGCTTCAATCTATGAAAAATGTCCCTTCTATTTTCATATACCGGTAAATAAATTCAGAATTAGAAATTTAGAAAATAAATGGAACAAATTAATTTCAGTTCACAATCTCCAATGTTAGCTCGAAATGGCAGCACATTTCCAATGTTTGGTGAGAAACAATTTTATACCTGATTGATTTTATATCTTTGGTCATGAGTTCAACTGCTCCAATGGCATGTACAATCTTAGATCTTCGGATTTCGATCGGCAGATGCCAGCAAAATACAAGTTCATAGTAATTATGCAAAATAAATATTTTTATATAAATTATCAGTTAAAGCATGACTATGACATTCAGACATTGTGCATAAAACCATTGAAGAATTGATACATCTAATGATATTCAAAAATCCCTAGTTATCCCAATAATAAAAACTTTTATTATAATAAAAGATAACATCAGTTAAGACCACCTTTCATTTCAAAATAGAATTGTAATATTCATATAGAACTCCACAAATTTATAAGAACCTGAATTATAATCCTCCCTGAATTTTGGAACAGGAAACTGATCAGCAGAAAGAGCTGCCAGATGCTGCACGTAGTATTCGTTTCCAGCTACAGCGGCGACACACTTGAGAGCCACCTTACCATCGTTTCCACAGCTGTGTTCCACTGTGTCCCCGTTTTCCCACAGAACCATGACGCTTCCACGGTTGGAGGTCAGCTGCCGTTGTGGTGGATCTTCAAGGACTGTTCCAAGCATTCCACCCATTCCACCTGCAAGAAATGGTCAGACATAGAAAGCAGAATAATGAAATATGGGTTGTTATTAATAAGTTAAAAGTTATTTTGTTTATAACTTTTGACCTTTCACCACGTACAGAAGTAATGAATATTCTCAACTAAACCTCGTGCATTACAATTACTTAATTCCTCACTTACCGGTACTTACTTAATAACTTGATCAGCAGAAAGTGATCTATCAGTCATGTACCGGTATGCAATGATTGCTTAATCCAAAAGAGCGCAAAATCACAGATGACTCTCAGAATCATTCCTAAATGAGCAAAAAACTAATACCATGAGAACAACTACATGTAGAATATACATATTGATGACTCCTTTATCAAGTACTGGCATGAATCATTCCTAAATGAGCAAAAACCGTAATATCATGAGAACAAAGTTCTACATGTAGAATAATACCTATTATAACTCCTTTATCAAGTACTGGTATAATTAGGCAACTTTTATGATACTCCTGGCAACACTACAAGCATGTGTGGTTACATTACATGATAAATCTGATGCAGAGTAAATATTACACACCGTCATTCTGTCCATGCAACCAATCCTCCACTCGACGAACAACTGTCGCACCAGGAAAGATGCCCAGCACCTCGGTCTTCTCAGACTTTGCTCGTGAAGGCACCTCAACTCTACAACACAAATAAATATAAATGTTGAGAAGTCATTTTTTAGCTTACATGCTCAAGGAAATGCAAACATTTAAATCTACACTTAGAACAAAAAGTCATATTTCTCCGTATATAATGCTATATATATAGACAACAAATATGATGTAAGCAACATGTGGACAGTCAACTGAAGCACAAATGATAGTTCACAATCAGTGTGATATTCATGTAGTTTCATGTGATGATTTCACGGAAGAAACATTGAGTTCGATCTCGCTATATGGTGAAGTTTGCGCAGCACAAGAATATTAGAGAACGCAATAATTATCCATTACAACTATTGTTCACGTCATTTAATATTACTGTTCAATAAACTATGGGGGACGACAAGATAAGTGGAGTCAGCTCCGTCTCCTCATGAATCATCTATTAACACAGTATCAAATTTTTCAGTTTGTGTAGACTGTACTTCGATTAAGATGGCCTGTAAGCTATTGTTTGCATTTCAGTCTACGTAATTGTAATTTAAACTATTAACTGGTCATATATTTAATCAAAACTCATTAAACTAAACTAAAAAATATCGGAGCACAGAAGCTTAGACTTTGTCTGTGTCGAGCTTCAGATGATTTGATGTCATCCAGATGCTCATGTCTGTGATGCATTTTAAGAGGGAAAAGGATTGTACATGGAAAAGACTATTCAAATGATTAAATTTAAAGATGTACTTGTGATTTCAAATCCATAAAACTGCAAAAACTTTTGAATAACCTAAATGGCACAATGTCGCACAACATCATATAATTTTAAGATTACACAACAACAAATGTTATATATTATATATGTATATAAATATATGTAAGACAGAACTTACTTCTTGGCTTTGTGAAAATCAAGTCGAATGAAATTATGCATCAAATCATGTTTGTCACTATGGTAACAAGCATGGCAGAGATCATAGTTATTGCAAACAGCACATTTCCATCTGGTGCCGATCATAAGAAGCTGGGTATTGCATTCATCACAGTATGCGGAAGAAAACTTGATACCTGGCAAGTGAGCAAACACAAATAGCATGAGGATACATCTAACACAAAGAGAAGTAAAATTACTCACAAATAATTATGGCTTTCTAAATGAATACAAAACGTTAGTCCCCAGTAACTGCTGATTGATTGCATAAATGACCTGCAAATGATTTGTCAAACTGACGCCGCTTACTGTTTACTAAACTAATGCCCTCTTCTTCTGGACCTTCTCTGTCTCTCAGGCACGTTCAAATGTCTGATGCTATCATTTCTCTCACAACTGGTCCTCTCCTTTAAGGTTTCCATATCCATCTGTCATCATCCAATCCATGATCATCTGTTTTCGTCTTTCTCTTGTTCACTTCCCTTCTATTTCCCTCAATAACCGTGTTTGAGCAATGAGTCTCCTGTGACTGTGTCTCTCTGTCTCTGTTTCTCTTATCTGTCTCGGTATCTCTCTCTCTCTCTCTCTCTCTCTCTCTCTCTCTCTCTCTCTCTCTCTCTCTCTCTCTCTCTCTCTCTCTCTCTCTCTCTCTCTCTCTCTCCCTCCCTCCCTCCCTCCCTCTCTCTCTCTCTCTCTCACTTTTTTTTTTTTCTCTCTCTCTCTCTCTCTCACTTTTTTTTCTCTCTCTCTGTCTCTCTCTCTCTCTGTCTCTGTCTCTGTCTCTCTCTCTCTCTCTCTCTCTCTCTCTCTCTCTCTGTGAATGCCTCTGTGTGTTTGTCTGTCTGTCTCCATCTGTCCATCTGTTTTAAAATTAAGATTTCTGACTCGCATGCATTTTAGAGAAACAAAAGCATCAGTTTCATGGTCTTAGAAGACTTAGATAACGTTTGCTGTGTATTTTTAGTTGAGAGAGTCTTTGTTTATTTTCAGACTGATCCAGCTATCCTTATCTTCAGTAACTTCTATAGTACAGATGTCTACTGCGCTAGACACTAGAAGAGAGAGGCATGTGATTTACCTGCAGGGCCACTGTCGAATATTCGCAGGTCATATTCTCCATCCTTTCCAACTCTGTAGTTTCCAATGAAACCATTATCCCACTGAACAAAAACCGTACCACTCTGGATGACAATGGCAGATGACTCAAAAGGCTTGACAACTGTTCCCGTAAAATTGCCATCCTGGTCATCCCAACTCCAGCTACGTCCTCGAATGACTCTCACACCAACATCCATCTGTCTCTGTGTTAGGAAGCTAAATAAAAATAATATAGGCCTACTGTTGTAAAGTGTGCAAGCGATCAGATAACTTCATCAGAATTGAATTAGGCTGTCTATGTGTGTGTTGAGAGATAGGCTGGTGAGTTTATGGAAATAATTACATAGATAGACAGACCTCTGATCATGATTAATGAGGAAATTTATAAATTTATACGCAACAGTGGTCAAGTCAACGACCTCATATATATAACCACACGGTCGTTTATGGCGTAGCTTTTGCCATCAGTATCTGATGCAGTGTCTTGAGAGTTGAGACTTGACGCCATCATCATTACTAATCACACGTACACCCCCCACCATCTTCAGGCTCCTCTATCCATCACACCTCGGGCTTTTCATTCAAAACTTAAGACACTCCTTTTCACGAACTCTTACCCTGTCTCATCTGATCATCTACCCTCCAATTCCCAGCTCAGACGACATCCGCCTTAGCAGCTGTTCCGCCCCTCTGATCCTATATGGTAACTCGACCTGGACCACCACGGACTACTCTCACGGACAACCCTTCTAACTCAACGCAGCGCTCGTGAATAAGCTGGTGCCCCGCGCTTGGCTTTCAAAGGGCGCTTTAGAAATTTCGAGTTTACGATTACGATTATGAAAACGTCGAATATCACAGTGTTAGCACAGTATTATTTATACTGTGGTGTTAGATAGAAATAAGTGAATTTATAAAAATGAATGCTTTACCACTGACACTTTGTAATTAGACAGTGATTCTTAACGAATACAGAAATTAAATGATATAATTTACGTCGCCACTAGGACATCCGGCAGAAGCAGATGATTACTGTAGGTCCAATGCTTTTGCGTCAATTTCTTTCTGCGTCAATTTCTTTCTGCAGAACGCAAAAGATCCACTACAACGTAGCAGCCTACGTCGCCGGCTGACAACATAAGATTAATCGTTCTTATGAGTGCTGTCTACATCAAGCAAATAGGCATAAAATCCAGCAGGATGAATCACGCTCCATAAAATGACAATACGCCGGCTACTTTCACTTTCTATAGACGAGGAAACAACAGTTAGGCATACAGAAAGAATGCAAAGGCGACGGATGTTGACGGATGTTCTAGCGCTACAATTAGCTTACTTGTTTCAATCGTATTAAGAGAGAAAGTGAAAGTAGCCGGCGTATTGTCATTTTCTGTCTAAACGCATGCATGCAATTTCTGCTTCAGTTCAGTTTTTCAAAAACAACCGATTCTAAAGAGTCCACTATTCTGAAACTACCGATGTAAAACTGAAATTGGGCATAACGTGAATAGTATTGGAGATATTGGCTGAGCAGTAAAATGCAGACGAAGGAGTGAAGTTGGAACGAGACTGTACGTAAGGCAGATTGTTGATAAGGAAAGTCAAGATCGAATTGCATTTAATGTATGAAGCATTCATTGTTGTTTATGGCCATGCAAATGCTTATACTAATGGTCATGCTCAGACTCCAAGAGTTGTTAGTTGCAACTCCCTCTCTTCCTTTGATTATACTATAATGAAGAAAATCATTGATGCTTAAAGTAACAGATTCGGTGTTGAAGGGATAATACACGCTTGGGGCGACACATTAACAAGTGTGTTGAACAGACAGGTGTAGATCATATACGACAGATGTTACTACTGGACAAGAGTGAATTTTTAGAAAAGGAATTGTGTGGCAATGTCAATTGTTAGTCAACCGAGTCTTTGTTATAACTATCCTCTGTAGTTGAGGTTTAGTTGGGAGACGCTCCTGAGTAGTAACCTTGAAGGGGTGCTACATAAATCCTCTGAATGAATGAATGAATAACTATTGTTCCCCAAAGCACAATCTCAAAATAAACAATCTAAGTCTAACAACTAACTGCAAACTAACAGAAAATTTCCACACCCATGCCAGTAATTGCTAACATCTGGATGAAAACCATCAACACAGTGTTGAAAGACCAAGACATTTAGAAATAGAAAATGGCAGGCACTAATTGTTTTGCTAGTTTTCAGCTGTTGTGTAGACAGTTTGTCTATGTAGTGATGGTGTTTGCATTTGTTCGGCAAGAAATGTGTGCGTGGCTGAAATAGAGAACCTGTATGCATTCTGCTGCTTGTATGTATTGTAAAACAGTTCTAATAAATATGGTGAAAACAATTTTTGGAAGTGCCTGCATACAACCAGATGCTATTGACTTGGTTTCTAGGTACCGTATATACTCGCGTATAAGTCAATCCGCGTATAAGTCGAAGTGTAGTTTTTAGAAAAAAAATAACGTCCAAAATCGACGGCTCGCGTATAAGTCGAATGCATAAAATCAAAACAAGTGACATTTAACAATATCATTTTTAATGATTGAAGAACTAAAAAAACACGCAAATTCTATCAAAATTATGTTTGGAATTGTTCATAATATTAACAGTGATGATGACTTCCGTCAACTGCTTCCGGTTTCTATTAAAAATTTAGCAAGTATGTCATCGCCAACTGAAAAAGCACTCTGGCGGCAGCGCTACCTTATGGCGTACGGCGTGCGTCAAAGAATATATATCTCGTACAAAATCTTACTGCGCTCGATGCGGTTGTCCTTCTTACTGCGCTCGGTGCGGTTGTCCCTTCATATTGATGACTGCCGCGAATCCCGCGATTTACAAAGTTCTTTTGGTGATAATAAAGATCACTTTCGGTGCATGATATAATTATATTGTACAGTCATAATTATAATTACATTGTTATAAGAGAAGAATATTTCGTTTCAAACTGTATTTAGTGAGTAATTCGTTGAAATGTAATTTTCCTTGGAAAACGATGTAACAAAGACTGAGGGTTTAAGATGTACGGTAAGTCCATTTTCGTGTCGAATATTCGTTCCGAAAATCGACCGTCGGTTTTGCGTCTCACGTATAAGTCGAAGACGGTTTCTGGCGTTCTGAAATAGTCCTACATTTTTCGACTTATACGCGAGTATATACGGTATGTTTTATTTTGAATTAATTAGGTTATAAGGCAGAATAACTTAAATTTCTTTGGATTTAAAATCATATCTCTTAGTGGGTGATCACTTTAAGGATGACATTTGGTGAAAATTGAATTGCCCTTTTAAAACACATAGCCACTGCTCTCATAACTGTGCAAATCAGTAGTTTGGTTAACAGTATTAATCCTCAGAGAGAGAAATAAACTTGACATGGTTTTGTAGGTAAGGACACGGGCGGAGTTTTTCAGGGGCCAGTGGGGATATAGATAGACAGGCAAATTTAATTCAATTCAGTTTGAGCAAGGCACAGTTCTACTGCAGTTCAAATATAATTTTTATTATCAATGTTTGAACTGACATCCTTATAAATACAAAATTAGATAGTCTACTATTAAAACATAGCTTAATTCACAGGCACTGGACTTTATTTATGATGGAGTTCCTGAGAATAAGTTGGTTCATAACTTAGCTATTTTAACTCTAGAATTGCTGAATTTGCATATTATGACAATTACCATTGCCAACATTGATAAGGCAAGAAGTCTAAAACATGGTCAACATTCACGAACTAAAAAACAAGATGACGCTGAGGAAAGCATTCCTCACAGAATTTCAGTTCTTAGCAGGAATCTTTTCTGAACTAACTGTCCTACATTTTGGGCATTTCTCCATGCGTAAGGTGCAAAATTGGCAAGCAATGGTGTGACCACATGGTTTGAAGACGGTTTCAACACAAGCTCCTGAGCGCATAACACAGTTGGCCTCTGTAAATGAAGCCGCCCTTGGAGCCACAGTCACTATTAGCTGATCAGGGAAGCGATGATGAAGACGAAGATGTTTGCTTGTTTGGGGTGTACAGGCATTTGGATGTTTAGTAGAACTGAAGTGGAAGGGTTGTGGAGACAAAGAACTGATGGTTTGCCATGGGAAACAGATGGTAAGGAAGGGTTGTTGCTACCAGAGAGATTTTATGTCATTTTTTGGTAAACTGAGTTGAGTTGTCTCGGAATGAATGGATCCTTTCTCTGAGTATTGGCATGACTCAGAGACCTGGAAGTAAAACAAAAACAAAAAAACTGGGTTAGGGCAACGAAAGTCTAAAGGTGTTTATGCATATAATATCATGGCAATGGTACCAATTAGTTTGTAGCTGTACCATGCAGCACATTATACGATAAAGTAATCTTATATTTTGTTTCCAGGTTTTTACTAAAAAACTGAAAAAGATATGAAAATCATTGTTGAAAATGGAAAGTTCAAATAGAGGAAAGATATATCAAAGATTTACCTCTGTTGGGCTTCTAGCAGAATGTCCGTGATCGTTTGATCCTTCAGGATTTGGATTGGACTGACACCTGCATTGTTTGATTGGTAGAGGTCAGCACCATGTTGTAAAAGAAACGATGCAACACCAACCCACGTTGGTTCTCGGATGCCTGGAGGTAACCGGGTCACCACCTGGCACACAAATTGATATTACGCCCTTCCGCAGCAAAGAACAGAATCAAATATTCTTAGCTAGCAACAGATGATGATCTCAACAGCTTAACGACGAGCTGCATTGGCTTCCAGTCACTTTTAGTGCACTCTCGTTTTAAAGTGTTGATGATGGCAAAGTGAAGAAAGTAATGAATGAACTCTAAGAAGATTTTAAAAAGTGTCCAGAAATGCACTTCAAGAGTTATGCATATTTCTGTCACGACGAAAGAATTAAAACAGTAAAAAAAGTAGGTGGTGTGTCAACAGTGTCCAACCTATTCAGTTCTCTAAATACAATTATGTGACTCCATATGACATTTTCCCATGCATGATCCTATCCTAGCTGTTCAGTTTTCAAATCCACATTTACTATTTCATCAACCTCTACATATATATATATATTGTGTATGTCATGCAAAACCAATATCACCATCGTATCACAGAAATAGACGCAAGTAAATTCCATCTTCTGTTCTTACCGAAGCAATCTCAGGAGCACCATTTAAATCAACTGTAGGTATCTGTCGACGTTCTTGCTGTCCCGTCTCGACTGAAGTGATCAACTTCAGAACCCAGTGTAGACATGTCTCACCATCACGATCACACGTGTTTAGGTTTGCTCCTAAAGACATCAATGGTAATTAAAACAGAGATTTCAACAACAATGCAAGAAATAAGGGGCACGATAATATTAATACAATATATATTTAAGTGTACTTGTGCATGAGCACTTGTTATAGCGCCTCCAAGAATCTATTCAGAGGCGCTCAGAGCCGCGCTCCCGACTACAGCACGGACAATGAATCGGAGTTTCCCGCTGAAAACGTATGAGCAGTTGCGAGTGAAGGAGTTGCTCATGGTGCCTATGTTGGGATTGAGGTGGATTCGAACCTGAAACCTTTCAACTCCAAGGGATCGAATATACCCTTACACCTACGGGGGGGGGGGTCCGTAGCTCAGTGGAGAGAGCGCTGGTCGATAAACTGAGAGTCATTATCGCGACCTGGGTTCAAGCCTCGCTCAGGGCAAAAATTTATTTGAATTTTCTGTTAGCTGCCAGTGGCGCTTTCTGCTGGGTTGTTTGCCTCAGGTCTGTTGAAAATAAGATCGCACCTCCCACTCCTGGCTTGGCCGAATCAGGAGCGTTCCAGCACTTAGGCCATTAGTGTTAAGTTACCGAGCCTGTTGTAGCCGACCTGCGTGTCGTGCGAAGCTTGCCATATTTCGTATAACTTGTACCTGTAATCGTTCTGCGGTCTGTCAGATTGAATGCTAATAAACGAATATTATTATTATTATTATTATTATTAATTATTATTATTATTATTATTATTATTATTATTATTATTACACCAACTCACCTACTTGCCCTTCTTCTAAAGTTCTCAAGGTTCCTACGCAGTGACCACAAGTATATAATTATGTATATTCGTTGTTCCACAAAAAAGCAGGCAAAACATAGGTGTACATTAAAAATTGACAGTATGGCTATTTAGTACTTATGGTTGAGTTAGGTAGTGCCTATTTTTATATAACATTCGTGGGACAAAGAGTGACACTTGTACTTAGCTCTCCTTTTTTAAAGGCCGTGCTGTAACCAATTAGGTAATTACTCATAAATTTTATCAGAATGTATACTTTGTATAGTTTAGATAGAATTTCCTCGAGTTTGACCATGTAAAGTGCAAAACACTAGCACAAATAGCTTGAATTAAATGACATTAATTAATACCTCTTATGACCAACAATTCCAGGGTTGCAACCTTGGCACGAGACAAGGATATCATCAGAGGTGTATGCTGCTCTCTATTCTTCAGCTCTGTGGATGCATGGCCCTAAAATTAAAAACTTTGTCCTTAGTACCACAATATCAAAATATACTGAACACAGGGCTGAAAGTGTCTGTCCGGGTCTGCGACCTGGCATTCATTTTCATGATCTGCCGTTGCCTGGTCTTAGCCGAGTCATGTTTAACATTTAGGTTTATGCAATCATCATAAACTTGATAGCAAATTACTACATTTTTACATCTATGAAAAAACGAACAGTAAAGAAAAGGTCATCAGAAAATAAAAAGGTCGGAGAAAAAATTTCGGACGAAGGGTCTCGCTACTGAACATCTCAGACCCACTTTCAGCCTTGACTGACAGGAAATATATTTTCTTGTCTCACTTGCTTTGGATGTAGCAACAGTTTTTAGGGAGCTCAGGGTTTAAAGTAGGTGGGAACGCATGGGAACGGCGTTCCCACTGCTCTCGAATTTCTTGATCTGCGTTCCCACTGCTTACCATGCATGGAACTCTTGAAACATGGGCGTTCCAAATGAAACTTCATCAGCGTTCCCACTGCTCAAAGTTGGCATTCCCACTGCTCACCCAAACCACTTTAACCACTGAGGAAGCTGTTATCTACACTACAACTATATTGACAAATAATCAGTTCTGTAGATGAAGTCGATATACCTTGGATATCAAGATGTCTGCTGCCTCTCTGTGGCCATTGATGCATGCGATGTGAAGAGCCGTAAATCCGTCACCTTTTTGTTCATTGACCAAATGCTGTGCTCGCTTCACAAGCAGTTCCACAGTACTGCAATCAAACAGTACAAACAGATGAAAACATTAGTATCCGTAGAGCAATCAAAGTCAGCTCTGAGCATACACAGGCGCACTGTTACTGACTTTTGCAACAGTCCTACCATAACTTTCAACATATCTCATCTGTCTTCATCTGCTCAACACCATATGACACTAAATAAATATCTTGTATTTAGATATCTACATAATTATATCAAGCGCAGATTCTATACCCAATCATAACAATGTCATATGGAAAAACTGACAAAGAATTATAAGCATAAACTAAAAGAAAAGATAAGCCCAGCTTATTTATGAGCAGAGCAGTGCATCAAGTCAAAAACAGGTACTCCATGAAAACTGAAACTCTAAGTTTAATTCAAAATGACAAGGACGCACCTTCCTCAATTGTGAAATGATGCAATAATGGACTAACTTCACATGCTGCATGAAGAGTTCAAACAGAGTCATACAAGGCAGATGTTAATGGGTTTGAATTCTGGTAGTACTAAATGGACTGGAAACCCTTAGTTCATGATTTTAAATGTCTTTCTTTGGGCATCACCTCATTAAGCTATGAGCATTTTGTAATCTGGAAAAAACGTGAAAGATTGCACAACTTTAGATGACGTTGAAGAGGTTTGAAATTCAATTCAATTCAATTCAATTGCAATTCTAATAACAATAACTAAAAGTCTCACAAGCAATCTCCCTTGAAGGCAGCCAACTGAAGAACATTAAATCCTCGGTCATTCATGAGTGAAAAGTTGAAGCGTGGACAGTTTACCAAAGCTTCAATCACATCTCTTTGTCCAACTGTTATGGCATCATGCAGAGGAGTATCACCACACTGATCCTGGATAATGAAATTGATAACACATGGTTATATCCAATTTAGTTAAGTTAAGGGTACTGGCCATTCAAGCTAAATCTTTTGGTCTTATAAATTTCTCAAGCTGAGAAGTAGCACTGAAATGTAAACAGCATACGACCTATTCATCATCATTAGGATAACCGAAAAGATGAAAAGAGATGACAAGTTCAACTTCAAATCGAAAAAACTACGACATCATCTGCTGCCATAAATCTATCATCCAAACTCAACAATCAAGATCACTGGGCAGCAACCAGTGCTCTTGCACACAAATTATGTAACATGTCTCGTTCAGTTCAATGTGCAACTACATACGTTGGTTTGCATCTAATGTCGCATGTCATGCATTACATTACAACCAACTTACAATCTATGTATCAGCTCCTTGAATTCTTTCTCTTACCTACCTTTAAAAATGCCTAGAAGCAAACAATTTCTCTTTATTGCAGATATGATACAACACATTTCTGTGTGACTATGCGTGCAGCATAAATCCACAATAACTAATACAATATAAAACATAAGAAAGAAAGTCTAGTAGTTGTCTAACTGACAGTTCTAACTTCAATTGCACTCAATGACCTTTGAGTCATCAGGTCAAGGTTAAGGGATAAGATCAGAATAAGGTTAGTAACCTGGACGTTGACATTGGAGCCGTGTTGAACAAGCAGCTGGACACATCGTGGGTGTTGTACCTGAACTGCCATTTGCAATACGCTGGTTAGTTTAAAGTTCATATGGTCACCATAAGCTGGATTTATCTCCAGTAATAACTCCAAAACTCGTGAATCATCTTTTCTGTAATGAAAAATACCTTCTTTAATTACCATTAAATACCAATCTGGATTGAAATTATAAAGCACAGAAGATAATAACATTAGATAGCAATAACATAACATACAAACATAACTTGGCACAGCATATCCAAAAATTTGCCACAACGTATTTGCCGTATATCAGTGCACAGAAAAATAAACTGGCAACAGTTAGAGAACAGAAACTTAGCAAAATTCAGGGAATTCCATGCATCTGGTTCTCCTCTTTGTTGCATAGTCAATTATATATATATATATATAATATATATATATAAAATATGCTGTATAACAACATATAGAATAAGTAACCCATTCACGCAATAACGTTATTTAAGCAAGAATAACTGAAAACTTTAAAGTAATTTGACTCGCTGCTATTATGCCTTTGTTATTTCAGTTGGTGCTATAACATTTTATATCAAACTGCCGCGGAAACCCTGGCCAATGCCCGCGGAACCTTTGGGTTCCGCAGAACCCCAGTTGAAAATCACTGAGCCAGACTGATGATCATTGCGCTCTCTGCCTGATGGATTTACATAGGTGCTAGGCTTCTGCACTTTTACTTGAGTCCATCCTGTCTTCCCAAGAATTGGACCTTCTACCTGGAAGAGATCTCCACTGTAATCACTCATTGTTACAATCACATATTATCTCCATCGCATATTGTTCAATCACATATTGCTCGCATTCTCAAATTGTTGCAACCACATAATTATGCGTCGCAACACACCAAAACCAGTAATAAGGTGCAACATATTAAGCTTGATCGATACATCATTTCAAAGGTCTTGTCTCAAGCTCTAGCTTTATTCTAACCCAAGGTATAAAGAAAAAAAGAGATCCAATTTAATTAATTAATTAACTAACTTAATTAAAATAAAATATTATGCATATCAAGAACATTCAAATGGATTTAAAACTTGTTGTTTAGAAAAATTTAAAAAAGCAACAAAATTTTAGATCAAATTCTGTACAAAAACGAAAAACACAAAATAAATATACTATTTCCCTAAATAACTCTGATGTGTAACTTCCGACTTAATACCGATTTCGGTGTGGACTGCTGCATATTGTTGCAATCACATAATATTGCAGCAATTTGCGATTTCAAGAATATGAGATTGCAACAATATTATTGTTGCAATCTCATATTCTTGAAATCGCAAATTGCTGCAATCACATGTTGATGCAATCGATTGGGTGCAACAAACATTTTCAAACTGCCATTAAAACACATTTGTTAAAACATCAATCAAATAATTATGTGCAACACGTCAGTCAGGCATTTCAAGGTAATGCATTAAATGTCATGGGAAGTACATAATGCACACATTCGTCCATTTCCAAAACAGTAAAGCAACAATATATGCAATATGAAGTAACACCACAACACAACATTCCAGTAAAAGAACAGCCTAATATACAAAAGGTAGTGTTAGTCCAGCAACAATCCAGCTAAGAGAGGCGACAAGAGAGAGGAGACACTGGAGAGGATACATCAAAACTGTCGCCAGAGCTCCAAGAGCTGACGGCACCAGGTGACCAGGTGAGTGTTAGTCAAGCGTTCAGTAGCAACTAGCAAAGCATTTGTTACAGTTTCAGTGATAATGGCAAAGTTACTTGTGCACTGCGTAATGAACCGGTGTATTGCCGTCTTTGTCTGTGACTGTGATGTCTGCACCAGCATCGAGTAGGACTCTAACAGTGGCCACATGTCCTTTCAGACAAGCCACATGCAATGCTGTCTTGTCCTCGGTCTTCACGTCGATCTACATGTGTGAAATCAACAAAATATTGTAAGGGCATCACAGTCAAACTTACATAGTTAAGAAACACACTACATCAACAGTACACTGTTAAAAATATAGTTTTTAATTACCTCTTGGCTGCTTGCAAATAATAGCGTTAAAATAGAGCAGGCATAGTGCTGTAGAAAGACTTATTGACATCACCAACATCATCCTCATCATCATCATTATCGCCACCACCACCACTGCCCCCACCACCACCAGGGTCAGGTTAGACACCATGTCAGTTAGGGTCAGGCTAGGCATCGTGAAGGTCAGTTAGGGCTAGGGTTAGTTTCGTCATTATATACTGGCCCCTCTCTTTGGAATACACTGTCTCCTTCTACTCGATCTCAACTTCTGACTGGTAATCCCTCCTCCTCATTTTCTTTTTTCAAAACATATTTCTTCTCTCGGGGCCTTGCGCACTGGGAGCGCCTCTGAACAGTTCACCCTAGTAGAGGCGCTTTATAAATGTTTCCATACAATACAATACAAAGATGCTGTACATATATATATATATGCCGGTCATGGACACTATATTTTTGCCCATTTAATTCTCTTCTGCTATCTTAATCAAGCGTAATAAAAGGTTACAAATATGCCAAAAACCAGCAACTAACCGTGTCAGGGTATTTCTGCAAAATGGCTTTCACCAATTGAACTTTATTTTTCTGCGCAAATTCGACAAGCCGCTCCGGCCGAATCAAGTCTGGACGTTGACTCAACAGGTCATCGACGGACATGGCTGATGCACCAGGATCAGAGTCAGCACCGTCACTGTCACTGCTTTCCTCGAAACCAGTTTCTGAATTACATTCCTCCACAAGTGCACAGCAAAGGACATTGAGGGTCCATCTGTATGGCTTGCTTCCCACCTTCACGTCGACTCTTCCACCATTGCTTGTACCAACCACCTCTGCCACTTGTCCAAGATCCTGCCACCAAAAAAAGCACGCAACAAATTACGCCACGTATTAGATCAGCATTTCCCAAACTTTTTGGACCACGGAACCCTTCACGTCCTAATATTTTCATCTGGAACAACAATCCCAAAAATTTATTGACGCATGCTGCACCTGAGAAGCATACTAATAGCCTATGGCCTCCACACAACTAAGAAACAAAAAATTTTAATGAAAACCTTACTGGAGCTTTTGAATCATTGAAATGTTGTATTTCAGCAAATTTCTTATTAAACTTTCTTTACAACTTTTTGCAGAACCCTTTTGCTCACCTCGCAGAACCCTTGACTTCCACAGAACCCACTTAGGGAAACGCGGTGTTAAATATGTAAAAAGAAGGAATAATAAATAGGACTGGAAAGTGGAAACTATTCATTTCACGTCAAGTAACAAATGCTCTCAGGCAATTTTCGTTTATTTCATTCATAAATAAATACTATGAAGAAAAATCAACGAATTGCCACATTTGCAGAGTAACACGTTACCTGTGAAGAGTAAAACGTCATAATTACTTACGATACGTTTAAAACTTCAAAGTGGGCGTTATCTGTTGGTAAGGACGCTGCCAGTTAATAAATGATTGCAATGAGTTATCATTCCTCTATGTACAGAACTACAGATTCGTTGGACATGCAAAAATGACAAATGTAGAACTCCTGCATGGGCGCCCGCAGAAATTTTTGCAGGGGGGCAAAATTTTTACGATAGTCACGGCTAAATTTTTTAGTAGCAGGAGCTTGTAAAATGCAAAGCTGGAAATTAAGAATAGGCTACGGGTATTTTTCAAAGAGGTTTCTTATGCAAATTTCTCAGTTTCATTTTGTGTATAATTTTTAGTAAGAATAGTTTCCTTAGAAATTTGCTAAAAATAAAAAAGTAGATGTTAAAACGTAGTTTCCTAAAGGTGCGCTATTGACGTCCATAGAATGAACGAATGAATAAATGAACGAAAAATAGGTGTCATTTTTCAAGGGGCAAGTGCTCCTCTAGCTGCTTCTAAAGCGCCACTCGAAAGTCATTCGCAGGGCACCAGCTTTTTCACATGTGCTGCATTGAGTCAGAAGCCTATTCCGAAGTAGTCAGAAAGAGGGCCGAGTCTGGTAGTCTGAGAGCCAGAGTAGCTGTTAATGCGGGTGTCGTTTAAGAAGGTGGAGGATCCGAGGATCAGATGAGTGTGGGTATCAATTCTTTTGAACAGATCTCTATGTCAGTTTTGGGTGTAAATCCCGAGGCATGATAATCATAGCCCCTTATCCAAGTTTATCTACAGTTTGACCTCCCTGGATTCTATACTGGCAGCTTGCAAAATAGACAAAATGCAGCCTGCATGGCTCATAGCAGTCTTGGTTTATATAATTACAATTAATTGCTGGTGAATAAGCAGATCTCCCTGATGAAATTTCAATGTACTTTGAGAAATTTTGAAATTTTTGCATTAGTATTTAATTGTTTTGCAGTTGTGATTATTTGCACTACGGCTAGATTCCACTCAAGTAGGCCATAATCGATAAGCCTGCTGTTTGCATGGGCGCCCGCAAGATAGTTGAAGGTCAATGGTCATTGTTACAGTTTTTAGAAAGAGCTTGAACATGCAAGGCAGAAAGTTATAAGAGCATGTTTATTTCTATAGAGATCTCTAAACGTAGATTTCTTACTTTCACTGTCTATATCATTCGTATCATTGGCGCATTCATGCAAAGAAATTTGTTAAAAACCCAAAAGTAGTAGTTAAAAACATAGGTTTTCCAATTTTCCAGGGGGGGTGGCAAGTGCCCCCCCCTTGCCCCTATGTGCGGGCGCCCATGAACTCCTGCACGTAAGTTCAGTGGATTCAAGCAACTGGTAAAACTGCTTCCCTTGTTTCTAATCTTCCACTAGATATGCCAACATGACATGCATTCGTTAACAGAATATTCACAGAGTGGCGTCCGGCCGTCCTCTGGGAATATTTAATTACCGCAACTTCTAGACACATCATTTGTAAACATCCGCAATACCAATACATCTCTTTAATGGTGTATCTATTTCTTTGCTAAATAAAGTAGCAAAAACTCATATAGTCTCTCAATGTGTCTCTAATTTTTACAAAGTCTATTCATTTAACAAAACTCATCTGGCCGCACTTACAAGTATTCTGTGTAAGGATACAGAAATCTGCGCAAAAAGCAAGGATTTTATTTATTTTTTAAACAACAAATCAGTTTTAATTAAAATAAACTTACCTCTTTCATTTTTTGAACCCAACCTCCATGATCCTTTTGCAAAGTTCGAACTCTTTGTTCATCAGTTAAAATTCGCACTTGATCACCAACATCAAACAACTACAATCAACAATTCCTTACTTAACATCAAACCAAATCATCCATTGCAATAATTTACAATGCACAATCAGTCAAATCATTAACCAAATGATCAACTGAATTTAATTTAACTCACACAGTCAAAATTAATCAATAATAATAGTAAATAATCTCTCATCCAATTACCAAGGCAACTAATCATACGGGTTTTCCACTGAAAATATAGCATCGCCATTCAAGAATTCCTACCCTAAATCCATCTGATACTCTGCCTTCCAGTTTTACTTCTCAACCTAATCTACACCACCACCCACCACATCCCTTAGCAGATGTTCTGCATCTTCTCCTGGCTCAACATCTTTTTACTACCCTGTGTAAACACCACTGACTTGACATTGCACTTGCAAATAAGTTGGTGACACACTTGGTTTGCAGGTGGCACATTATAAGTGTGGAGTTTACAATCAAATCGCAACCATCATCATCATCATCATCATCATCATCATCATCATCAGGATTCATGGGTCGAAGGCCCGCAGGTGTCCACAGCATTGTTAATCACTTTTCTCCAGAGTTCCTGCTCTTGTGCTGCTATTTTCAAACTTTGAAGATCTTGTTTACACCAGTCCCTAATGTCATCGATCCATTCATGGTCTTCCCCCTCTGCCCCTTCCCATCCATAGTTTCCAACATCATTGTTTTTATTTTTATTTTAAATCGCAATACATACAACATTTGAAGAGCTTAGTTCAATAGCCAGGATGCCAACAAAACACTCTCTTACTAAAAAAGCATGCCATCGTGATTGTTATCTAGTGCTCTATATGCCCTGCAAATTTGGTGCAGATCTGAATATCTTTAATAGTTGTTCTGAAAAACTTTATGTCTACATAATAAGGCATTGTGCAGCCAGCAGTAATCCACAGCAGACTGGAAAAGGCTTGAAGCTATAACCCTCATTCCATGGCAGACAAGCCCCACATATATGAACAGTCAGTAAAGGTCCATAGAGACAAAAGGTTCATGAAAGGCAATAGCATCGAACTGTAATGACAATGCACTGGTAAAACTAAACTGGTTTCTCTCATGTTACCAGCACTGGGGCACAGGAAGCCAGTGGAGAGTGTTCCAAATGAAGGCTGATACATCAATAAGGGCAGAAAGCAGCAGCAGCAGCTTAATCAATGTAACAAACCAACCAACGTAAACATGTTTCATTCATTGAAATCATTGTGTGAAAAAACAGTCATGTATCACCTTTTTCGTTAGAGCTTCTGGATTTATGGGCCATAGCTTCTTCAAACCCTTGAATCCAACGACAATCACCCCTTGGTAAACTTTCAAAACAACTCCCGTAGCCCCGATGCACTGAAAAACAAGCATGCCTTTATGAACAGAAAAATAAAGTATGTTTTTTCAAAGGCCAGTCCTGAGGAGATCTCAATAATGAAAGTTCAGACACTAAAACACGACAAATAAAACAATTTATACTAATGACAATGTAAGAGTTTAAAAGTGTGCAACTTGGACACTATTGTAGTACGCTGTTTCTTCCTTTAAAATAATAACCCCAGAGAAAAGTTCCTTCTGCCATTAATCAAAAGCAACGAGACTAAACTCTCATGCTTTTGAAGTTAAAATTGTACACAAAAAGCTGAAAAGTTTACATTGAAATTGTAAAGTTTTCTGTCGTTTTTTATATAATTTACTACAATGTCTATAATTTTATGTTTCTATAATTGTTTCACAAATTTCTATAAATGTTTCTATAATTTATGTAGACTAATTTATGTAGACTTTCATATAATTTCAATATATTATGTTTATATAATTTATGTACTCTACCACATATATTATCGTCAATACGGAACTCCAATTAGCTGAGATCCGCATGTGTATACGGGTGTCCTTTAATGGTGACTGATGTAGTTATCTTATCAAGCTATCACTAGCCTACCGTGAGCAAATTTTTAATTTTTAACAATCTGGAGGGGACATTTATTGAAGACTGAAATAGTAAATGACTTTGTTAAAATGACTGCTTAAAATGTTACAGTTACAGTGCGCAAATCCCAAAAATTATAAACGATTGGGAGACGACAATCTGAAGTCTTAAACCAAAACTATCATCACCGAAAAGTTTGCAATTTTATTCAGATGACAGCTGAAAATGCAACCATTACAGTGTGAAAATTTAAAAAATTAAACATTGGGGAAGAACATTTATTGATGTAGGCCTATTAGACCATGTCTTTCAGCACTTAAATTATGAGCAATTTCGTTATAATGGCAGCTTAAAATGCCACCATGCAGTGTGAGAAATTATTTTAAAATTCCATTATGGAAACTGGACACATCCCCTTCCAAAATCCCTCACGGCGGAATAGACTAATGACATTTCAACTTCAGACTACCGAATGGGTAGCTCTCAGAATCGCAAGAGCCAGAAATCCTTCTAGAATTGCCAAAAGCAGTTTTCGAATTATGAAGTAAAAACGCATAAAATTGACATTGGTAACAAACATGCAGTGAAGGGGATGGGATAACTCAATCAATTTTGTTGTTGGGGTCGTCTCAACTTTCGAAATGTCACCAAGGGGATCGCCGTACTAAAAAGGTTGAGAACCGCGGAGTTAGAGTGTGCAGATACATAATTATGTATGCATACATTTTGTCATATGTTGTTGGTGAAAAGTTCAAGTATCGATGTCCAAACGACTTGCCACTGGCCTTCATGTGCCATGACAAATTAAATGACTGCCAATACTTGACACGCTTGACTACCTCTCTGCGTTAGTTAGAAGGATATATGGGTTTTTTCCTTTTGTCTTTTTATTTAACTGGTGATGGACAGGGAGAAGTGGAGGAAGTGCATTGCCTGATGTGCAGACCTGCACCAGAAGGACTAAGTAGTAAGTAAGCATAAAACCAATGTATTTTCTGGAAAAAGGTTCCGGAACTTAACAAATTCAAAACAATCAAAGGGGCCAATTTCATGCTGATATTGTTCTTTATAATATTAAGTAGCAATATCAATATACACTTAAATTAAATAAAGTAGCCAAATGATATTTTAATTAACAGTTACATTAACTGAATTATTTTTTAAATAGCTAAATGCAGGTCCAAGAACACCATTCCAGAGTGTTCAGTCTAAAAAAAGCACTGCATAAAATAATATTTCATTCTCAACGGAATTTTATCTAAACTGGAACAAAACAAAGGAGATTATTCTTAGAACATCTTCATAATTTGCATAATTACAATATTTCCTTTGATACTGGCAAATAATTAAACGAGTCTGAGGCTGTAATATATTTTAAATATGACCGACATATTCACGTATTCATTAATTTGTTTGGTAATTTCATTCATATCCTGACATCATAATAAAAGCAGGCAAATTCAATATCTCCGTCATAGATTGCAAAAGTCATACCCACCGGACAAAATGACACATAATGAAGATGCCTATAAAAAACAGAATTTATTTATTTATCTCACATTTTTTATAGCGCCGCTTCAAGCTCTCTTCTCAGAGGCGCTTCTGACTAGTGCGGACAGTGACGCCGGACACTGAATCAAAGTTTCACGCCAAAAGCATATGAGCAATTGCAAGTGAATCACATGCTCAAGGTAACTACATGGCAGCTTGAGGTGGATTCGAACCTGGAACCCTCCGTATCCAAGGCACTGAACCCACCACTACACCACCACGCCCCACAGATGTATAATGAAAAATTAACAACATGAGATTTTCAATAAAGTGTGACATCAACAATTTTACAACAAGTTGCACTGATGTCCCAGTCGCCATAGTACACACTCATTATTAAATTGTAAGACAATAATTATGAAACACCGACAATATAACAGGAATAAGCAATCTGAAAACCAAAAAATCTAACTGAACAATTAGAAAATGCGCCTGAAAAGCTAGCTACCAGTAAGAATTGCATATGTGTTTTGCACAAGTGTAGACTAGGAAGTAAACGAAATCAGAAGAAAATTTGTCATGCAGGGAAGGTCTAACATTCAAAATTAAATAGCCTAGCATAGTATCGATTCGCAATCATCAGTTTTTAGAAGGTCTTACTAAATGCTAAGAAGGTGCCAAGATATATCACTTTACGATATAACTGGAAAGGATTCTCACAAACTTAATTCATCAATTCACAAGTAGCAGTCAGTTTGTCATTTGTCTGGTCAATCAGTAGTCAGTCGATGAGGTGAATTACAGTCCTGAGAAGGTGTGTTGTGTACGCACCATTTCCATTTCCGCATTCCAACCTCCAGGTTGACCATCCTGAAGCGATCGGAAGACGCTCGCACTCGTATTGACCTGGACTCGATCGCCCGGACGAAACGGTGAAATGAAGACAGATCCATAGCCTTCATCAGAAAAAGTAACCCGCAGCAATTTAATTAAATTTATTTATTTATTTTATTAAATTAAATTAATTTAGTTTAATTTAGCCAAAGATTCAACAAACATACGTATCTAAATTCATAATAGGCAGAACATAAATTTATGCAAGATAAAAATACAAAAATAAACTCACACCAAATGGCATGGGCATACAAGGATATTCATGCACACAAAAACATGCATATATTCGAACAAACACAGATTAACATAATCGCAAACTACAAATTTCTATCTAAAGTGTCACTTGTAAGCGAAGAGTAGGGCACCAGTTTATTCACAAGCGTTGTGTCGAGTCAGAGGTCCAAGGGTCGTCAAGTCCGTTGCCAGGGACCAGATAGGACTTTTGTCAAGACGAATTGAAAGGCAGAGAAAGCAGAGAATCAGATAACTTGGGGTGTAAAGCCCTGAAAGTATGGAATTCAGTTATTAACGGTAAGCCAAAAGGGTGATGGATAATGAAGCCTGAGAGAGATAATCATCAGCAAAAGACAACAAGGTAAGATAAGATAAGAATATTCTTTAATTGACCTATTGCTATCCGCATTTTGGTGTACAGACATGGTATAATAAACATACATCATCCACAGAGCCAATCAAAAGAAAATGCTTTAAAATAACACACGTGATGATGAAAGAACCGAAAATTTGCAGAATTCATTTCAAAGCCGCGGGGGCACCGTGGAGTACACGCAAATATATCATGGAGTTTAGTTGGCTTACAAATTCTGTTCACAAAGAAGGTTTAGTGCACACATACTCGGTGCAAAACATCAATGTTATTAGCGTTAGGATTTGACATGAAGTCATAAACCAAATAAAAAGTCACAACATGCAGTGAATTCAGAAAACAATTTCTTTGTGAAACAAGCTTCAAACAATAAAAATGTCCCATATACTTTTGCATATCAGAAAATAAATTTAGAATTATAAATTTTAAATAGAATTAATTAAAGTCAATTCACAGAGTCTTAGAGGATTGCGGAGGACAGAGTGGTATGGAGAAGCTGTGTCAGCACGTGGAAGAACTAAGGTCTAATGTAAGGTCAGTCTCCAATGATAGGTCAAAATGGAAGCACACTTCCAATGTTTCATGAGAAATAATGAAACCTGATTGATTTTATATCTTTGGTCATGAGTTCAACTGCTACAATGGCATGCACAATCTTAGATCTTCAGATTTCGATTGGCAGATGCCAGCAAAATACAAGTTCATAGTAATTATGCAAAATAGTTTCATATAAATTATCAGAAAGCATGACCACGACATACAGAAATTGTGCATCAAACCATTGAAGAATTGAATATAATGTACATCTAATTATATTCAAAAATCCCTAGTTAACCCAATAACAAAAACTTTTATTATATGAAAGATAACATCAGTTAAGACCACCTTTCATTTCAAAATGAAATTGTAATATTTATATATAACACCACAAATTTCTAAGAACTATTAAACTAATAAATTGTAAACTATGTAGATCACAGTGAGCTCACTATTATCAATGCATTGCCTTGGTTCGATTGGAACTATTTCTCCAGATGTTTGTGGTGGAGCAGATTCATCCTCTTCCTCCTCCCGTAATTTTGCGACAGGAAACTGATCAGTGGAAAGATCTGCCAGATGCTGCACATAGTATTCTTTTCCAGCTACAGCGGCGACACACTTGAGAGCCACCTTACCATCATTTCCACAGCTGTGTTCCACTGTGTCCCCATTCTCCCACAGAACCATGACGCTTCCACGGTTGGAGGTCAGCTGCCGTTGTGGTGGATCTTCAAGGACTGTTCCAAGCATTCCACCCATTCCACCTGCAAGAAATGATCAGACATAGAAAGCAGAATAATGAAATATGGGTTGTTATTAATTAGTTAAATGCTATTTTGTTTATAACTTTTGACCTTTCACAACAGAAACAATGAATAATCTCAACTAAACCTCGTGCAATACAATTACTTAATTCCTCCCTTACTCACTTAATAACTTGATCAGCAGAAAGTAATCAATCAGTCATTTATGCCATGCTTGCTTAATCCAATGTATGTAGAATATACATATTATAACTCCTTTAACAAGTACTGGCATAATTAGGCAACTTTTATGATACTACTTCTGTCAACACTACAAGCATGTGCGGTTACATTACATAATAATTTATCAGACACAGAGTATTACAAACCGTCATTCTGTCCATGCAACCAATCCTCCACTCGACGAACAACCGTTGCTCCAGGAAAGATTCCCCGCACCTCGCTCTTCTCAGACTTTGCTCGTGAAGGCACCTCAACTCTACAGCGCAAATAAATATAAATGTTGAGAAGTCCTTTTTTTAGCTTACATGCTCCAGGAAATGCAAACATTTAAATCTACACTTTGAACAAAAAGTCACATTTCTCCGTATATGATGCTATATATAGATAACATAGATGATGTAAGCAACATGTGGACAGTCAACTGATGCACAAGGGATAGTTCACAATCAGTGTGATGCATGTAGTTTCATGTGATGATTTCAAGGAAGAAACATTGAGTTCGATGTCGCTATAATGGTGAAGTTTGCACAGCACAAGAATATTAGAGAACGCATAATTATCCATTACAACTATTGTTCACGTCATTTAATATTACTGTTCAATAAACAATGAGGGGACGACAAGATAAGTGGAGTCAGCTCCGTCTCCTCATGAATCATCTATTGATACAGTATCAAATTTTTCAGTTTGTGTAGACTGTACTTCGATTAAGTTGGCCTGTAAGCTTCCTTCCTATAATATTTTTGCATTTAAGTCTATGTAATTGCAATTTAAACTATTAACTGGTCATGTATTTAATCAAAACTCAATAAACTAAACTAAAAAATATCTGAGCACAGAAGTTTAGACTTTGTCTGTGTTGAACTTCAGATGATTTGATCTCATCCAGCTGCTCATGT
Source organism: Lumbricus terrestris (assembly GCA_949752735.1). Taxonomy (NCBI): domain Eukaryota; kingdom Metazoa; phylum Annelida; class Clitellata; order Crassiclitellata; family Lumbricidae; genus Lumbricus; species Lumbricus terrestris. Next base: position 32,950,230 of record OX457043.1, read on the forward strand.
CTGTGATGCATTTTAAGAAGGAAGTGGGCTGCAAATGGAAAAGACTGCTCAAATAATTCATTTTAAAGACATCATTTGTGATTTCAAATCCGTAAAAGAGCAAAAATATTTCAATAACCTAAATGGCACAATGTTGCACAACATCATATAAGTTTCAAATTTAAAAAAAATATCAAAGTTATATATATATATGTATATAAATATATGTAAGACAGAACTTACTCCTTGGCATCGTCAAAATCAAGTCGAATGAAATTATGCATCAAATCATGTTTGTCACTATGGTAACAAGCATGGCAGAGATCATAGTTATGGCAAACTGCACATTTCCATCTGGTGCCGATCATAAGAAGCTTGGTATTGCATTCATCACAGTATGCGGGAGAAAACTTGATACCTGGCAGGTAAGCAAACACAAATAGCATGAGGAAACACACAGAGAGAAGTAAAATTACTCATAAATAATTATGGCCTTCTAAATGAATATAAAACATTAGTCTTCAGTAACTGCTGATTGAGTGCATAAATGACCTGAAAATGATTTGTCAAACTGACGCCGCTTACTGTTTACTAAACTAATGCCCTCTTCTTCTGGACCTTCTCTGCCTCTCAGGCACGTTCAAATGTCTGATGTTATCATTTCTCTCACAACTGGTCCTCTTCTTTAAGGTTTCCATATCCATCTGTCATCATCCAATCCATGATCATCTGTTTTCGTCTTTCTCTTGTTCACTTCCATTCCATGTACCTCAATAACCGTTATAACCGTTTTTTAGCAATGAGTCTTCTGTGACTGTGTCTCTCTGTCTCTGTCTCTGTTCTCTGTCTCTGTCTCTCTGTCTCTCTCTGTCTCTCTCTCTCTTTCTCGCTCTCTCTGTGTGAATGTCTCTGTCTCTGTGTGCCTATCTGTCTGTCTCCATCTGTCCATCTGTTTTAAAATCAAGATTTCTGACTCGCTTGCATTTTAGAGAAACAAATGCATCAGTTTCATGGTCTTAGATCAGGGGTGTCAAAGAGCTGGGCCGCGGGCCATTTCTGGCCTGCCGACGATTTTTTTCTGGCCTGCGGAGCATTCCCAAAAGATTACAAAATTAGAGGATAAAAGTTCAAATTTTTATATTTTACGGTCAGCGCCAAATACATGGAGGTTTTTCCTTATTGACGTCACTTTTGCTCAGATGCACAACTCTGTGCAGACTGTGTATCTATGCCAATTCTATGATTTCCGGTGGGTTGTCTATTAACAAAATTATGAAAGTTACGAAACACTTATATAAGTCTTATAATATTTTAAATGTTGTCAAAATTCAATAAGAAGCGAAAAGTGGATATTGAATCAAGATCTTTTCGTGATATTTGGATCAGATCACTACCCATTACCAATTTCGCTCAGGAGCTTCGACACCCTGGTCCGCCACTTGCTGGAAGATGTTCACACTGACCCGCCACAAGTTGGAAGATGCTCACACTGACCCGCCACTAAAAAAGGTTTGAGACCCCTGTCTTAGATCACGTTTGCTGTGTATTTTTAGTTGTGAGAATCCTTGTTTATTTTCAGACTGATCCAGCTATCCTTATCTTCAGTAACTTCGATAGTAACCATGTCTAATGCACTAGACACTAGAAGAGAGAGGCATGTGATTTACCTGCAGGGCCACTGTCGAATATTCGCAGATCATACTCTCCATCCTTTCCAACTCTGTAGTTTCCAATGAAACCATTATCCCACTGAACAAAAACGGTACCACTCTGGATGGCATTGGCTGATGACTCAAAAGGCTTGACAACTGTTCCCACAAAATTGCCATCCTGGTCATCCCAACTCCAGCTACGTCCTCGAATGACTCTCACACCAACATCCATCTATCTCTGTGTTAGGAAGCTAAATAAAAATAATATACTGTTGTAAAGTGTGCAAGCGATCAGATAATTTATCAGAATTGGATTAGGCTGTCGATCTATGTGCGTGTTGAGAGATAAGCTGGCGGATTTATGGTAATAATTACATAGAGAGACAGACTTCCGATCAAGATTAACGAGGAAATTTAAACGCAACAGTGGTTAAGTAATAACCACACGGTCGTTTATGGTGTGGCTTTGCCATGGTTATTTATCTGACGCAGGTCTAGAGACTTGTATCAATACTTCATAAATCGCATCGTTAGATAGAAATTAAAATGAATTTATATAAATGAATGCTTTACGACTGACAATTTGTAATTAGACAGTGATTCTTAACGAATACAGAAATTAAATGATATTTACGTCGCCACTAGGACATCCGTCAAAAGCAGATGATTACTGTAGGTCCGATGCTTTTAGATCCACGACAACGTAGCAGCCTACGTCGCCTGCTGACAACATAAGATTAATCGATCTTATAAGTGTTTTCTACTTCAAGCAAATAGACATAAAATCCAGCAGGATCAATCACGCTCCAAAGAGAAAATGACAATAGGCCGGCTACTTTCACTTTCTCTCTTAATACGATTGAAACAAATATTTTAGCGCTAGAACAACTAGCAGATTGTCAACATCCGCTGCACCAGCAGGGTTGCCAGATCGCTGTAAAAGTGTGAGTTGGGCTACTTTTTAAGGCCCTCGCGAGTCGCGAATGATTATTTTGTCCGTTGTATTTTGTCCTCGCGAGTCGCGACCATAGAGATGTATTATATAATATCATATATATCATGCATCTCAATGGTGGCGACCTCGTGCTATTTGGGGCTACTTTTGAGTTGCCTCGCGGTCGCCACGGCGACATTTGGAATTGTTATAAATTGTTATAAATTGACCGCAGTGGGTTAATATGCTACTTTTATAGTTCTATTCATAATGTGGTGTCGTTTAGGCCTAGGCTACTAGGCTACTGTGCGGCATACGACTTGTCTATGGTTAGACCTACATCTAAAACGTTACATCTACACTGAAACAACTACACTGGCTCGGATTTCCTTCACAATCTCCCTCCTGATGCACCGTATCCACTCCGGAACTTCTCCTTCATACATGGCATCCATGATCACGTCATGTTCCGTCTCCAGCTCTGTCCAATTCTAGAAGACTTCGATCGTCGTCGCGAAGTGACTTTGCTACACTTCGCACAAACCGAAAGTGTGGAAGTCGCGCCTGCGCAATGTCAGAACCCAAAGAATGGAATAGTCTCCCAATTTTCATTCGTTAGTGCACATCTGTTGTGGAGTTTAAATCTACATTATGAGTAGCTCTGTAGGCTAGTGAAGCGCGCTCTTGTGCAAGCCATTTGTTTTGTTAAAGCGCGGTATAAATGTTTAATTAGGCCTATATAGTATTATTGTATGGTAAGAACCAAAGATTATAACAAGATAGCGCTAAAATCTTTGGTCATCTTGTTAAAATCTTTGGTCTAGCTCATTGAGATGTATTACATGTATAACATAACGCTAGAGAGAGTATGACGTATCTGCCTTGCAATCGGATATGAAGTCACACATTTAGCCTACATGGCTCGTATCGTATCGACCAATCATAGACGATTTCTCATACCGATCGACCAATCACACACAGTCTTACAGCATCGATTTGAAAAATAAATAAAACGACATCAGCATTTTTATAATAAGACGAACATGTCGATGCTTGCTTGTTAATTTTGCAGTTTCTTGAAATATTGACAAGTAAACATCGACAATTTCTTTTTATTATAAAAATGCTGATATTATTTAATGTTTTTTTCCATATCGATGCTGTAAGACTGTGATTGGTTGGTATGAGAACTCGCCTGTGATTGGGTCGGTATGAATGAGGCAGGTATGATGTGATTGGTCGGTATGAAAGAGACAGCGACGTAGATTCTGGGTTCTTGCTTTGTTACATAACCGAGTGCATTGCACTAAGTTCGGTGGCATAACCTCATCTTTCAAGTGCATCAATGCTAGCATTATTCAAGGGTCTGGCCTTGGGCCAGTCAACTTTCTTTCCTTAATTTCTGGATTAAAGCTACTATTTGTAGGTAATAGACTTTTTAAATATGCTGATGACTGTTACCTAATTATTCCTGCATCTAATATTGACACTACTGATGCTGAACTTAATCACATTGCAGAGTGGGCTAGAAATTGTAACTTGCGCCTCAATCATAGCAAGTCATGTGAAGTCATCTTTAGGCGTCCCCGTTCCAAAACTTCTGATTGCCCTCCCCCCATTATTGGGATTGAACGAGTTGATGCAGTCAAGGTTCTGGGTATTACGCTTTCATATAGATTGGGTTTTTCTGAGCACATTGATAACATTGTCTGTAAAGCAAAGCAGTCATTTTATGCACTTCGTGTCCTTGTGTCGCATGGTTTGACTGGCAGCCGACTACATGATGTTGTACGTTCCACCACAGTCGCGCGTATGCTTTATTCTTCGCCAGCATGGTGGGGTTTTGCAAATGAGGGTCAGAGGAGTCGTCTGTCCGCTATTATTAGAAAGTTGATAAGACAGGGGTTTTTGCCCTCTAACACCCCTACTTTTGACATGTTATGTTCCAAGGCAGATGTATCCCTTTTTTCTTCTATCCTCTGTGACCCCGGGCATGTCCTCCATTATCTTCTTCCACCTGAACGTGTAACTGGTTACTCCCTTAGGCCCCGATCACACAATCTTGAAATACCACGTTGTGATTCGTTGATTGCAAAGGGATTTATCACCAGAATGTTATATAGTTAACTTGATTGAAGATGATAGTTTAGTAATTATATTATATTTAACTTTTGATTTTAATTTGCACGTTTTTATTACCTATTATTACTTCTATGTTTTATAATGATGTTCTGTGTCCCATTGTGCGTTTGCAAGTGGAGTAATAAAGAAAATACTTACTTACTTACTTACTTAGATGTTCAGCGCGATACTCTCTCTAGTGATGTATTTATTATATAATACATCTCTATGGTCTAGCTGCGAATAAAACCATAGATATAATTTATTATATCTATGAATAAAACAATAAACATGATGACGTCATCAACTGATATTATCACTGACGTTTAAACTTCAGAAATTTTGAGAAAATTTGACTGTCTCTTAACAGTTAATTACTGCCAGCGTTCGATTTGTACATCTTTTTTTCGAAATCACCAGTTTGTGATTCCGAAGATCGTAGGCTATTCGTTGAAGACGACTCATTCAGGAAACAGTTATTATCATAAAAAATTATAGGGAAGTCTAACTGGGACGTATTTCAAATGATCTGCTACGAAATATTGATCTATTCTGTGATTGTAGCCGCGGTATAGGCTTACACATAAATGTATCAGTTGTAGGCTAGGGGCCTACTTATTATAATTATTATGGCATCGACTGATTTTCAATTGATCGGGTGAAATCCTCCACCACTGGAGACTTGGTCCAGAGGTTCGGGGGGCAGAGGCGGCTACAGAAATTTTCCAAGGGGAGGCAAAACATTTCGGTGATCTTCGCCAGAAAAATTTGATGACCTTTTTTTAGTCGTTTGGTCGAAATGTCTGGAAAATATGCCAATTTCCCCTGCCAAAATAACTGATGACCTTTTTTGGTCACCAGTCTTCCTGGTCGAAGTAATTTCTGCAAGCAATAATAGGCCTATACTATGACCTCTCTCTCTAGTATCCTACTTTTCCACTTTTCTCTCCAGCTGCATTGATTTAATGGCTTGTTGGGTTAAACCGTAGTTTAGGCTGATAAATTACTTGTACAAAAGTTTAGGCTGATAAATTATTTGAACATTATCCGAGGCTGCAAAAAGTATATACAAGTAATTTCTGGACCGCCAGGTTCAATCCAGCTTCCATTTCAACTATAAAAATGCCTTTATCCAGCTTCCATTTCTCTTGCGTTTTTCGTCAATCCAGCTTCTGTTTCACCTGTAGAAGAACCTTCATCCAGATTCCATTACTTACACGTTTTTTCGTCAATCCAGCTTCTATTTCATATATAAAGAAACCATCATCTAGCTTGCATTACTTACACGTTTCTTCGTTAATTCAGCCTCCATTTCACCTGTAAAATGTCTTCATTCAGCTTCCATTTCTCTTGCGTTTTTCGTCAATCCAGCTTCCATTTATATACTGCACTTTTTCTTCTCGCGTTTTCAGTTTATATTGCTACTTCCGGTGGCGAATGTTCGGAAATTGGAATAGCGCGTTGTATGACGCGCTATATTCATGATTGGTGGTGTTTCTTAATTTATCAGCCTAAACTACGGGATATCGACAACTTAAATAATTTATCAGCCTAAACTACGGTTTAACCGCTTGTTGAAACCATAATTAATGGGGTCCACGTACGTCCTATGCACTTTTAAAATGGGACCATGACCTGATTGTCCCCCGGTTCCACCCCTGGGGGGGAACAAATGAGCGTCAGAAAATCGCCGGGGCACGAAGCTCCGACCAAAGGGAGGAGCTAGGGGAGGGGGTGTGCCCCCTTCACAACATTGAATTTTTTACATTTCACACTGCAATGGTGGCATTTTAGAATTTAGACTGTCATTTTAACCAAATTTTTCATAATTTCGCTTTCCTTCTTAGTTATTCTCTTTCTTTGTCGTTTTCGTTCTTTGTTAGATTTACTTTATCGTTTTTGTTCGTAGTCAGGTTTTTTGTTTTTAGTTTTCGATGTTGTTATTAGTTATGATCTGTGTTAGCCATTATTTTTGTTTTTTGTGGTTTTAGTGCCTTTGGATCTGATATTTATCTTCTTTATTAGTCGTTTTCGTTCTTATTTATGTTGTTTTTCGTTTTAGTTCGTAGGCCTATTAATTTATTTTTGTTTCTTAGTCGCTTTCGACCTTAGTTGGGAGGTTTGGGCCTATATTTTTTCGTTAGACGTTTTGTTTTTAGTCATTTTCGCTCTTTCTTGTGTTCTTCTTTGTTTTTTGTTCTTAGTCTTTTTATTGCATTTTTTCTTAGTTGGGTTCTTTCTTTTGCCGTTTTCGCTCCTCGTTATGTTTCTTTGTTGGAGTTTCGTTATTAGTCGTTTTCGTTCTTAGTTACATTTTATCTTTATCGTTTTCGTTATGTTCTTTCGTTTTCGTTATCGTTTTTAGTTATGTTTTTTGTTTTCACTCTTATTTAGTTCATTTCTCTGTCGCTTACGTTCTTACTTGTGCTATTTTGGTAGACGTTTTCGTTCTTAGTCGTTTTGGTACTTGTCGGTTAATTCACCGCCACACACAGAAAATCAGCCTTGTTATCTTTAATCAATCCAAATATCCAACTTCTAGTTTGACGAGAATCGTTTCCATCGATCCAGCTTCTGTTTAGGCAAGAATTTGTTTGATAAATCCCGCTTCTATTTCGTCAGAAAATATTTTTCATCAATATAACTTCTATTTAATTGAACATTACTGTTCATCAATCCAGCTTCTATTTCAGCAAGTATGACTGCACCAACCCTATCCCTAACCCTAACCGACCCTCACGGCGCATAACCTGAGCCCTAACCGACCCTCACGACGCTTAACCTGAGCCCTTAACGCTGTGTTTCTGTGTGTGGCGGTGAATTAACCGACAATTAAGTACCGTCGTTTTCGCTGACACTTAGATTAGTCAGGTTGTTTCTGTATAGTTTTTGTTTTTAGTTTTGTTCTTTCATATTTGCTATTAGTTGTGTTCTTTCTTTGTAGTTTTCATTGTTTATATTCTTTGTTAGACGTTTTCTTTATTAGTCGTTTTGGTTTTAATTGTGTTCTTTTTCGTTTTCGTCCTTAGCTATGTTCTTTTTCAGACTTTTCATTCTTTGTGGATTATGTGTTTAGTTATGTTCATTCTTGATCGTTTTCGTTCTTAGCCATGTTCTTTCGGGGTCGTTCTTATTCATTTTGTTTCTTTATCTTTTTCGTTCCTATATGTTTTTTAAAGACTTTTCGCTCTTAGTCGTTTTCGTCATTAGTTGGATTATTTATCGTTTTGGTTTTTGGTTTTGTTCTTTCGTTTTCGTTCTTAGTTGTGTTTTTTGTCATTTTCATTCGTGCCTATGTTCTTTTTTTAACGTTATCGTTCTTGGTCGTTTTCGTTCTTGGTTATGTTCTTTCATTGCTGTTTTCGTATTTAGTTAGGTAGGCCTACTTTCTTAATCGTGTTCATTCATAATTAAGTTCTTTGATAGCCTAGACGTTTCCGCCGTTCTACGTCGTTTTCGTTCTAAGCCATGTTGTTTTTTAATCGTTTTCGTTCTTAGTTATGTTCTTTCGTTTTCTTTCTTATTTATTTAATTTTTGTCGTTTTCGTTTTTAGTTATGCTTTTTGTTAAACGTTTTCGTTCTTAGTAGTATTCGCTCTTAGATAGGTTCTTTCTTCATGCTTTATTTTTATTTTTGTTATATGTGTTCTTACTTTGTCGTTTTCGTTCTTCCCTGTGTTCTTTGTTAGACGTTATCGTTCTTAGTCATTTTTGTTCCTACTTAAGTTCTTTCTTTGCTGTTTTAATTTTTAGTTTAGTTCTCTTTTAGTCGTTTTCGTTCTTAGTCACGTTCTTTCATTGTTGCTTTTTTATTTGTCCTTTCGTTCTAAGTTATGTTCTTTTTGTGGTTATTGTGTTGAGCTGTATTTATTTGTCGTTTAATTCGTTCTCAGTTATGTTCTTTGCTTTTGGTTTCCGTTCTTTAATGTTTTTTCTTGTTCATTTTGGTTCTTAAATATGTTCTTTCTTTGTCTTTTTGATCTTAGACGTGTTCTTTCTAATTTTGGTTCTTGGTTATTTTCTTTCTTTTTAGTGCTTTCAACTTCTTTGTTAAGTTCTTTCATGTTCGTGTTTGCTCTTAGCTATGTTCCTTTTTAGTAGCCTTTTCAGTAGTTTTTTGTCTTGTTATGGTATTTTCGGTTTGAATCGTTTTAGTTCTTAATTGGTTTCGTTCTTAGTTATGTTCTTTCTTTTTGGTTTTCGTTCTTACTTGTATTTTTTTATTTTCGTTGCTAAGTTATTTTTTGTCGTTTTCGTTCTTAGCTATGTTCTTTCCTCTCCTGTTTCGTAATTGTGAGTTTTTAGTCGTTTTCGTTCTTTTTTGCATTCTTTCTGGAAGGTGCTTATTCTTAGATATATGTTCCTTTTTAGTCGTTATTGGTCTCGTTATTTTTGCTTTTGTTCTTAGTCGTTTTAGTTCTTAGTTATTTACGCTCTTAGTTATGTTCTTTCTTTTTGTTTTTAGTTCCTATATTTATGTTCTTTGATTGTCATTGTCGTTTTCAGTTATGTTCTTTCTTAGACATTTTCGTTCTAAGTCATGTTCTTTGTTTTTCGTTCTCGTTCTTTCTTATGTTCTTTCTTAGACATTTTCGTTCTAAGTCATGTTCTTCGTTTTTCGTTTTCGTTCTTTCTTATGTTCTTTCTTAGACATTTTCGTTCTAAGTCATGTTCTTCGTTTTTCGTTCTCGTTCTTTCTTATGTTCTTTCTTAGACATTTTCGTTCTAATTCATGTTCTTCGTTCTCGTTCTTTCTTATGTTCTTTCTTGGACATTTTCGTTCTAAGTCATGTTCTTCGTTTTTCGTTCTCGTTCTTTCTTATGTTCTTTCTTAGACATTTTCGTTCTAATTCATGTTCTTCGTTTTTCGTTCTCGTTCTTTCTTAAGTACTTTCTTAGACATTTTCGTTCTAAGTCATGTTCTTCGTTTTTCGTTCTCGTTCTTTCTTATGTTCTTTCTTAGACATTTTCGTTCTAAGTCATGTTCTTCGTTTTTCGTTTTCGTTCTTTCTTATGTTCTTTCTTAGACATTTTCGTTCTAAGTCATGTTCTTCGTTTTCGTTCTTTCTTATGTTCTTTCTTAGACATTTTCGTTCTAAGTCATGTTCTTTGTTTTTCGTTCTCGTTCTTTCTTATGTTCTTTCTTAGACATTTTCGTTCTAAGTCATGTTCTTCGTTTTTCGTTTTCGTTCTTTCTTATGTTCTTTCTTGGTCGAGTCAGAAGGAAATCCAGGCTTCTTTTCACAGAGGTTTGTACTTTTACATGTACGTTTTTAGTTACTGACTGCAATTTTTATGTCTTTTTATATCTTTATGTAACTCAGAGATAAGCAGGACTTTTTAAACGTGCAGCTGTACACAAAATGTGCAGTTCTAAATGGATCTGTGCTGTTGTAGTTGTATAAACACTTCAGCCGTTGACGACGCTGCCAGTCAGCGAGTAATAGAACCAAAAGAAACTCAATGAAAATGAGAGCGATCGAATGGAAATGAAAACGTTCTAGAAACGGATGAAAAATGTCAAGCAGTAACTTGAATCGTATTCCCACTTCACAGTCCATTGTAAAACTTCCAATACTTTCCCAAACTGATCTAAAATAAAAAATCTAATTCGCTCATTTAGTCAACATGGGAAAATGTAATTCTTCTTTTCTGCAGCTTAGTTCATTAATTGTTTAATGCAGTGAGGCCGACCATACGTACAGGGCATGTGGCAAAAGCTGAGGGTAAAGATCAACGAAAGTCAAGTCGAATTGACCAAAGTGACAGATGCTTTCTTCTCTTGCTTCTTTTCCATCCTTCTTTCTCCTAATGTTTTCTGTTTAAACACAAAATTCACTCTTCAAACTGTTTTGTCCCCCCCACCCTGCGCAAGTGTAACCTGCAGGGGCGCTTCGCCCCTTCTGCCCCTCTCGATACGCCACCGATTTTAATTAGTGCAGTTGCGTGAAGTTCTAATTAATTAGCTCTGATGGATATGCTAATTCTGATTCTAATTATGAAACTCGAATTAATGGTAGCTCTAATTAATTATTTTCAAAATGTTAATTAACCTACACATCCCTGCGGCAGAGATGTTCTAAAGGCGCAGACAATTCGTGTCTGTCTTCTTCGGTAGTCTGTCCGTCGACTTCTGCCATTTCTGGTCGGTGTCTGTATATGTGCACCGCTACCGCTCAGTTCAGACTTTTCTTTTGTTGGTCCTTCCAGATGGAACCGCTTTCCTCCGAAGTTCCTCACAGCTCCTCGGTCTCTCTCTGACTCTCCTCTCAGTCAGCAAGCGCCTGGAAACTTTACTGTTGTTATTAATGACTACCGGCCATATGTGGATGGAAAAAGAGCCCGAGGTAGACCGAGAAGATGCTGGATGGAGTCGATGGACGATGTCGAGGAGTGGATGGGGTTGTCGATGGCTGATTGCGCAAGAAGAGCAATGGACAGAGAGGGATGGAGGAGACCGACGTCGCTGACTCTGGTCTCCGATCCGCGGCAATGAGGATGTTCAAGATGGTGATTAATGACTAATGACAATGACCCGGGTTAGGATAAACTTGCGTTGCATAAACTTTCGATTAAAACTCCAGTTAATAGAATCGTAATCACAATCCTCATATTACTTATTTATTTATTTATTTTTCTATTTATTGCACACGCTAATCGCGAGATCAGTTCATCTGTTTATAAGGCGCGAGACGAGTAAGCGCGAGGAGCTTAAAGTTCACCGAGTTCCAGAAGTCCATGCTCCTTAAGTTCGAAGAGCACAGTCCTGAACTCACAAATTTTCAACTGTAGACTTAGCACAACGGACTCAGCTGTTGACTGGAGCAAACGCGAACTATGGATCGGTCAGGAGTTGAACCATAGTCTGATTTAGAAGGGTTTTTACAGCGGGAAAGTCGTCGAATTCAGTTGAGCGCATATCAGAGTCGGAGTGCAGCTTCTTTCCCTGGTCCTGGTATATATAGCAGTGAGAAGAAGATCAGAGCCGCTGTTGCTCATGTCAACCTCTAAGAGCTTCGTCGTCGATCGAGGACGCCCTGGAGCAGGACCTGCATGGTCAGTCCACGATCATCTGACGATCATGGCAGAGGGTGATATGACGTCCGTCCGTCCCTCTACCCCCTCAGAAACCTGGAACGAGGTTCGATCTGTAGAGAGATTGGTGCAGGGCTAAACTGTCTGGGTTGACAACTCCTTCACTGTACCGCAGATGATGACTAGAAGGCGGATGCGAGGGCGGAACTGGATGCGGAGGAGGAGGAGGCGGTGGCGGGAAAATGTTCATCAGACGACCTGGAAATCATCAATGGTACAAAGACACTCACTGTCTACTCTATAGGCAAGATATATATATATATATATATATATATATATATATATATATATATATATATATATATATATATATATATATATATAGATATAGAGCTACCATTAATTCGAGTTTCATAATTAGAATCAGAATTAGCATATCCATCAGAGCTATATATATATATATATATATATATATATATATATATATATATATATATATATATATATATATATATATATATATATGCATGTATATAAGTCTGTCATTGTGTAACTATTAGAGACAGACAGGCAGACAGACAGACCGAGATAGTGAGAGAAGTCAGTAGATTGGATTCATCAGTCACGTGTAAACTAAAAAGTGGAAGAGGAGGATCCGAGTGGCTGACCCCTCCGTAGAGAGGGATATTAATTCAAGCCTGAAGGAAAAGAAGAAGTCACGTGTAAACTATTACCCTCAGATAATGAATCTACCTGACGTTGAGACCTTATATGTATGAATCGAGGCATGAACTTGACTGTGTTTATAAATATGCTTGCAGTACGAGCGTTCACTCTCATCACCTGCTGCTGTGTTGCAGTTGACCTGTTCCCCGTTATGATGGAGCGATTCGTGCATTCCCGATGAGTAGGAGTAGGTGGCGTTCGGTCGTAGGATGGCGTTTGTAACCGGTGAAGCGGAGGACCAGTTGGGCATCGTCGGTGGTGGAGCCAGGTAAGCGGCTGCTGCAGCTGCTGCGTATGGACTGCAGGACTGGTGGTGATGATGATGGTCGAAGGCAGAGAAGACACCCGTCTGCTTCAAAGTACAACAGGGACAGAAACATCAAAGATTCAACTGATTCGAATGCTGATAGATATAACTATTATGTGAAGCAAATTATTTACTTAGTGCACACTGCGAAATAACGAAAAAGCATCAACATTTGTATTGCATTGCATTTCATTGTATTGCATTGCATTGCATTGTATTGCATTGTATTGCATTGCATCGTATTGCATTGTATTGCATTGCATTGCATTGCATTGCAATTTGTTGCCTTAATTAAATGATATTTAACTTGATTTGATTTGATAGAATTTGCCGCATGCTGAACGTAATGATTATTTATGGTCGATTCATCAGCAGAATCTTGTCTTCTTGGTGGCTGCTCCCCCTTCTCTTTCAACGTGCTCCCTTTTGTCGCCGCACCTGTTCCCCACTTTCATTCTTTCTATGTATATATCTTGTTACTGTTTAGCGACATTGCCATATGAAAGATGATAAGTGTCGCCCCTCCTTTATCTAGGCTTAGGACTGGCACTCGCAGAGTGCAACCAGTGGCGGAGTTTTCTATGTATAGACCTATCTCAAAACTATTCTTTTTTTATAGCCGTACTGAGTCAGGAGCGCTTCTCAGTTGTCGCCTTGAAGGAGCTACATAAATTCTCGTATACTAAATCAGTGACCCATTTCTGTTGATCAGTGTTCTGTTGTTCAGTGTTGTACAGTGTACATGTGTAACTTGTACACTGTAACAGCTGTTGTCAACTATTGTTATAAGCTAATGACTGTGTGAGTGTCATTTACTTGCGCCCATAATCTTGTCAAGGGCATCATTGCTGGGAGAGGAAGTATCAAGGACCGCCCCTTCTTGCAACAGTCTTGCAACTATTGCAAGAAGGGGCGGGCTGCCGAGAAAGTCAGGGGTTGTTGTTAGCATATCCTACCAAAAAAACCTTCAGAAGTAAAACGCTCGCAAATGTACGTCATATTATGTACAAATTGTACATGCATCATATGCATTTGTTTACAATTCTATCCTTCCCAGTACATAGAGTCCTTGATAATTTCCATGCATGTAGGAATTTGTAGTCATATGTGGAGTGATCATTTTAGTTGTCTGCATAGAAATACGATCATAAAACGATGTTAACAACAGGCATACAATGAACAGTGAGCGTTATACGTAGGTGTCTACCTGAGAGGTGCTGAGTCTCGTGTAGTTGTCTAGCAGAGGATATAAGGAGTCTGTGTAACCGGACGCTGCGGCTGCTGCCAGGTTCTGTATTTGATGGTGATGATGATGATGATCTGCAATATTCATCCCAACAACATCATAATCATGCATGCATATGCATGGGCGCATCATTTGGTGTCTGTACACGTAGACAGCATTATATGCACTGCAGATAATATATGCCTATCGCTGTGAGGGTTAGGTGCCTTTAAAAGTAGGCCTATAGGCTACATTCTGTTGGGTAGACTCAGGGCCTGATTAAGAAATGTGGAAGCCCTGTTCGGAAAATTTTAGGGGGATCTTCGGCCGAAAAATCTGACGACCTTTTTTCTTTTTAGTCGTTTGGTTGAAATTTCTGTAGAATATCTATAGCCTACTGATTTTCCCGGCCAAGAATATCTGACGACCTTTTTTAGTCGTTTGGTCGAAATTTCCTCACAATATATACCAATTTTCCTCTCAAAAATTTTGCTTCGCATGTGTGGGCCTCCTGAAGTGTGGGGCCCCTGCAGTTCGGCCGAACATGTTCAACATGCCTTAATCCGCGGTCCTGGATAGACTGTATATATAGATTACGTTGTCGCAATATTTGGCACTGAAAAGCAACAAGAGAGAAGAAGAATCCTCGCAATCAAAATGAGATGATTGCCGAAAATTCTAGATGTGTAAATCAAAATTAAACTACATGATGGTTACTATAGTAACGCTGATGATGACGATGACGAAAAAGATGCGATAAAGGTTGCACAGACCATATAGCGTATACGCTAATGATGGTCGTTTAATTAAAGACATCAGTTCAGAATCTAAGTTATTGTGTACATAATTATTATAGGCCCAATTCTTGTTGGACCTTGTAGGCCTACTTCTTATATATACGCTCTGCATTCTTTCGGCCTGATGATAATTATATTTAGGCCTACCTCTGCTGCGGATAAGAGAGCGCATGTAGGCCTATCATGTTTTTTGTTTCTTCAAGACAGTGCGAACAACATGTTTAAATTCTTTAAACAACGTCTTCTATAGACTATAGCCCACTTCTGAATTAAAGATGTATAACTCACATGCATTCAAGTCCATACAATGAATAGAGGGGACATCGTCTTAAGTAGACTTAAGTTTAACGCAAATGTACTGCATCTATGATCGACTAACACAGCTAATTAATGGAGTCATTAAACTTGTAAAACGGACTACGAATGAATCAACGCCTACCATTGTCCTGCTGTTACATAAAAAAGTAAATAGGCCTATCTATTTTGATCCTGATCCATCTTTTTTTTACTGATCAAACAAGAAATATTATAATAGGCGCAAGGTATTTTTCTTCGTAGACGCCTTTGTAATCCAAAGTCTATAAGAGTTAAAAGTTTTCGAACAAATGTCACCTTAACATGCAGTGTTAAGGTATAAGCTTACATACTGAAACCTATTAGTTTTTATATAAGCTTATGCTATACATTGCATTGTTGCTTGAGTTCATGGGCGGAGTTTATCAGGGGCTAGGGTGCTAAGCCCCCCACCTCCCAAGAAGTGGAGCAAAAAGAGGGGTCATCAGCCTTTTACCGGGGAAAATGGTATATTTTAACAAAATTTTGACCGAAGGACTAAAAAGGTCATCAGATATTTGGTCGATGAAAATATGCTCGTTCTGGACCAAGTCTCCGCCCCAAAGCCAAAGTTATTTTTAGCCATCCCAAGAACTGAAACCAAACTCCGCCCATGCCTGAGTTTCATTTGAAATTTTCGCTTAAGCTAGAAATATATAGGCCTAAGCCAATAATGAATTGTTGGCCCCTATCTGGAGGGTTTGTCCTAAATTACATAGTTCGGTTTTTCCATTTTATTAAACTATGTCAGGGCTTAAAGTGTGGCTGGACGGTCATTGCACTTATTTTAAAATCTGAACGTCGACCTGCCACTTATTCGCCAGCACAGACTGGAAAGGTAAGGGGCGTCCAGCCTCCAGGCACTTATTTTCCCACACTTTTAGCACTGAACCATGTATTACACCCCTCGCAAGAATCCTATCGAATCTTCTGCAATGCTTGCATGTGTGACATTGTGTATATACTGTGGGCCTATGTACACGGTTGCGAACAGAACGTGATTAACTGAGAGAAAAAGTGTTGTCTCACTTTGATTCTGCATAGTGTACAAGTGGTTGACTGCAGGCTGGTTCACAGCTGTCGCGGAATTCAGGGCACCAGCGCGGATCAATGCGTCATATCCGGATCCTGGATTGGCTCCGTTCTGCTTGCGCCATCTGGCGCGTCGGTTACTAAACCAGACCTTCAAAAAATCACGTGACAGGTTAGTTTGTCACTAATTGGTAGATTCGCTAGTATTCTAATTCAAATTAGCGAACATAAAGTAGACTTTTGAGATGATGATGATGATGATGATGATGATGATGATGATGATGA
Source organism: Lumbricus terrestris (assembly GCA_949752735.1). Taxonomy (NCBI): domain Eukaryota; kingdom Metazoa; phylum Annelida; class Clitellata; order Crassiclitellata; family Lumbricidae; genus Lumbricus; species Lumbricus terrestris. Next base: position 32,966,656 of record OX457043.1, read on the forward strand.
CGACGACGATGATGATGACGATGACGACGACGAGGATGATGATGATGATGATGATGATGACGACGACGACGACGACGACGATGATGATGATGATGATGAGGACGATGATGATGATGATGATGATGATGATGATGATGATGATGATGATGATGATGATGATGATGATGATGATGATGATGATGACGATGATGATGATGATGCATATCTGATAATGACAGTCACCTGTATGCGCGCCTCTGTTAGTCCCGACTGTTGAGCCAGCTCTTCTCGTGTGTAGATGTCTGGGTAGTGTGTGCGTGCGAATGCCTTTTCCAGTTGGTCGATCTGATCTCCAGTGAAGGTCGTTCGACTGCGTCTCTGCTTCCGACTCAGAGTGAATCCAGGTTCAGAATCCACATCCGACTCAGCTGCAGAGGCAGAAGATGAAGAAACATCATCGTCTGAAGAAACGAATCTCATCATTGTTTTGGTGGGATCATTGATTCAATAACAATTATAGAGACGTTTTTCTAAACAATTTCTCTATACGACTTTCGTATTCGCTATCTACACCACTTGGCAAGGCCGTAGGATTTTTTTTTTGGGGGGGGGGGGTTTACTCTATCTTGAGCAAGCCGACAATCAACCGAAACAACTGACTAAAGCAGCCTTCACATCATCATCGTGATTAGATCATCATCATGATTATATCATCGTCATGATTAGATCATCGTCATGATTAGATCATAGTCATGATTAGATCATCATCATGACTAGATCATCATGATTAGATCATCATCATGATTAGGTCATCGTCATGATTAGATCATCATCATGAATAGATCATAGTCATGATTAGATCATAGTCATGATTAGATCATCATCATGATTAGATCATCATGATTAGATCATCATCATGATTAGATCGTCGTCGTGATTGGATCATCATCATGATTGGATCATCATGATTAGATCGCCATCACGATTAGATCATCATCATGATTGAATCATCATCATGAATAGATTATCATCATGATTAGATCATCGTCATGATTAGATCATCGTCGTGATTAGATAATCGTCGTGATTAGATAATCATCGTGATTAGATCATCGTCATGATTAGATAATCATCATGATTAGATAATCATCATGATTAGATCATCGTTTTGATTGGATCGTCGTCATGTTTAGATCATCGTCATGATTAGATAAAATCCAGTCTCCGCGTGACTCTTATTTCAGACATAATTATCAGCAATTGATTAGTCTATAAAACTGTTGTAGTGTAGGCGTCGAAAACATTTCGCATAAAAATCACAACATAGGTAATTACTCTGATAATTATTAATTATAAATAATTAATTATGATGTTGAACTTAACGAAATTCACGCATGAAAATCCGTTAAGAACTCGGCAATAGTGAATAGTTATTAACTTCACGGCTATACAGTAGATCTATGTGATGTTTATATATAATAGACCTACTCAAGTGTCACGTCTTTAAGCGTAGCCTACACCTGATTGCCACTCTGAAAGTTAGCACTCAAAAGGCCTAGGGATAGGGATTCTGGTCAGACAACGGTGGATCCAAAGACTCAGTCCAGACATACCTCATTTCATTTAGAAAACATGCTATTAGATAGGCTTACAAACGGGTGAAAGGATGGGTCTGGATAAACCTGCGAAATAAACTCAATGGTAATAAACTGACAGAAACCATAGGCTTTTTTTCTAGGTCATATGGAATTCTGACAAACTGAAAGTAAACAAGGAATAGGTTATGTGATAGCAGAAGAAGGAAGGACAGTTCATATAAATCACGTGACTTAAATTTAAAAGCGTCCAACATTATTATTATTATAATTATTATTATTATTATTATTATTATTATTATTATTATTATTATTATTATTATTATTATTATTATTAATATGACTTCGGAAAATTATAAGAATCAAAGGTACAAATGAGTTTCTCAAAAGGTCTGCATATATATCCTGAAAGAGTGCAGGTAAATCCAGACGATGCATGCCATGGGTTTATTTAATAATGATAATGATATTCTTTATTAAACAATCCGGATGACAGACCGCAACCGCCGGTTACAGTGTACAGTTTATGCAATTGAAACAATTCACAAGAACGCAAATGACAGAAGACATAAATCTTAACTACTAACTGTGACTATAGACTCAGATGCACGCATATCCAGCATCCTCATTTAGACCTGTTCAAAGAGCACTGTATCCGGAAGAGAAAGAGTGGCTTCATAAGGCGTTAAGCCTCTATGATTGGATCAAGTTGTCGACTCACCTTCTCCGGAGTCAACGTCTTTACTGTTGTTGTTGTTGTTATTGTTGTTGTTGCACAGTTTGGTTGTGCTGTTGCAGTTGTTGTCGCCAGGTGTCGTCGTGATTAGCGTCGATCGTTGCATTCGACTGATGGAGCTGACGCTTGGAACGGAGTTTCGATCACAGACTCCATCCTTCAGAAGCCTTTCCCTGATCTCCCAGCTGAAGATGCCTGGGTTCTCCCTCTTGTACTCGTCCACCTTCCTCTCGACGACCATCGTCGCCACCCGGGGCTTGCTGCCCCCGATCGCCCCCGGTCGGATGCTGCCCGTCTCCTGGTATCGCTGGAGGATCTTACTGACGCAGCCATGCGAGACGCACAGCGTCCGGCTGATGACGCATGGTCGCACTCCCTGCGCTGCCATCTCGACAATCTTCGAGCGGATGTGGTTCGGTAGAGGACGTCCGTTGATGAACACTCCGCCCAACTGGTTCACACGACCTTGACCTATATCGTATATGCAGTTAAAACAACTATTATGTCTCACGTCTTTTCAGCACCATGCATCACGCTTTAACGCATCCGACCGTTCTTGTTTCATCATCCCCTCGCACTTCCATCCGTCAATCTGTCTGTCCTTCCTTTTTCCGGTCATCCGTCCGTCTGTCCTTCCATCAATTCATCCACAATAATTTCATCCATCCGTCCATCTTTCCACAAATTCATCCACTTTTTCCATCGTTCGGCGCTTTCTACATTCTTTTCGTATTCAGCGCTCAACATAACATATTGGGCCCAGAAAAGATTCGACACTATATCGTTGGCATTATGACTGGCTGTTCTGTCCCCTGCTTTCCTCCATGCACGAAACCCGAATTCCCTCCTTACAAGCCGAGTTTCAGGGTTCGCTATCGTGATAATAAGCCATTTCTAAAGCGATATATATATGCCTACTTGAAAGCCACGTTCTGGTCACCAGCGTATTCACGAGCGATGATGGTGGTGCATGAGGTGCTTCTCCGCAACTCCTCGTCTTAGTCTTGGTCCTAGATTGGGGTCGCGTTGTATTATACAGTCTTCTGTTCGTCGCAGTCCTTATAAAGCTAACTGTTGCGAAGTCCACTTGTCTCTTAGATAATGTTATATTTAACTACACCGTCATCTAAAGAACTTACAATGCTATTCAAACGTATACCCGGTATAATAAAATATTTAAACATGCATCCACAAAGCGCCTCTAGTAGGGTGAACCGTTCAGAAGCGCTCCCATTGTATATAAGGCCCGCGAGAAGAAGCAGGTTTTGAGAAGAGACATGCAAGAGAGAAGAGAGAGACTGCCATACAGTCTATGATACAGAAGTGTATACAGCGAACACAAGGAGAAAGCGCATTCTAAAGAGAAGGGCCAAATTATTAAGGAAAATTATCGAGTTGCTACATAATGATTACAAAAATATGGCATAAATATAAAGTTGCATGTTCGGTCTGCCACTCGCGTATAACATGTGACACGAAAAACGGTTCTCAGACAATTCGGAGCGCACAATTCGGAGAGGACAATTCGGAGCGGCCAATAGTTATCCTCATCAATCCGACTTCTATTTAACAACAAGTTTCTTCTGTCCGCTCCGAATTGTCTGGCTCCGAATTGTCCGTGGGTCCCTAATAATGAAGCAAGAATAATTTCCATCAATCCAACTTCTGTGTAAGCAACAGTACTTTCATTAATCCAACTTCGGTCTAAACGACAATATTATCATTCGTCCAACTTCTATTTAACAACAAATTTCGCCTCTCCACTCCGAATTGTCCGCTCCGTAATGTCCGACTCCGAATTGTCCGGAGTCTCCGGACGCCCCATAATTGCCAGGACTTGTTCCCTTTAGGGTTTTATGTATTGTTTCTCGACCAGTGAGATATCGTGGTTGTATTTAGAAATTCTATATTTGCTCTGCTTTTATCAGTTATAACAATGAAAAATTATGTTATGATCATGCGTGTCGAGGCGTAAACATGTTGGCAATTTAGATCTGACTGAATATGAATAATTATAATGATAATTGTTATTATTATTATTTATGCCCGAGGTATTTAGAATCCTCAGGGACTTAAATATTAATTAGGAACAGAATATAATATTATTATTGTAGCAAGCATGCATTTAACACGCACAGGGTTTCGCGTAGAGGCGAAATGATCGTTGATCGGAAGAAAAGCAGATGATATCATAAATATGAACAAAAAGTTTTAAACTTTTTAAAGCCAACGAGAAAGAGACTGTAGAGTGAGCTTGGATGAGTTTCTGGAATAGTTCCAGAAGAGTTCGAGCATCAACTGACTGCATGGAATAAAAACACAGATGAACTTCGACCTTACTCGGTTCCACTCCTTGGTGGAGCAGAAATATGGAAAGCCCGAGGATCCATGATCTCTAGTTTTGTATCGTGGCTATATCTCGGTTATGAGACCCACATACCGAGAGATCGCATAGCCTATACTGTGGAGGGAGTTAATCGTGGCTGAAGGTCTGCAGGTACAATTAACGATTGCTCGTTGTGAGAATTTTGTATGTATACGTCAAAAAGTCCAGTCTCAATCTTAAACTGAATATTCTACACAAACACAGAAAATGACCGGAGCTGAATTATGGGGATTAAATAAGATATAATTTAAGATCGAAGAATCAAGTCGATCCTTCATACCATCCATCTATTCTTCTTTGTATCCGTCCATCTATATCCATACATCTAATCATTCATCTGCTTTAAAGCAAATGTACATGTACATAATAGTGTAGGCCTACATTATTTACATCATTCGTGAATAGCAATGCATGCAGCCATGTATGCATGCGTGCATCATTGCATGCATAAAAAGATAGTATACACATGTTTGCATGCATAAAAAGATAGTACACATGTGTGCATACATGGATTCATACAAGCATCTATTCTATGGTTTACATTACCGCGTAACACATTTAGAATTACATTATATAGTCGCACTGTTTTATTTACTCACAAAAGTCCTTAAATACCTCATCGTGAAATTAGTAAGACCATAACGTAGGCAAGGCGGAACACTCAAGTCACATTTTCCAACTTCCAAGCAAGACACCAACCAGCATAGTAAACCTCCAGTGTAGGGGAAAGTAGGCAGGGAAAGGCCCATGGGTAGGGGAAGCTAGGCAGGGTACACGGCTCCCAACGAACGAACCATGCAGCTTCCAAATCGAATTATTTTGACATCGTTCTGAATCGAATTCGATTTCCATTAGTTTCGCAAATCTCATTCGATCCAGCAAAGCTAGAATAGCATCAGCATCAGTAGCCATGCAGGAAAAGTCATCGTCGTCATCGTCATCGTCATCGTCATGGTCGTCATGGTCACGTCACGGTCGAGAGGCTTTGGTCGTTACCTTTCTGCAGGGCCTCTCGCTCCATCCTTCGATAATCCATTCGTCGTCGTCCGTCGTTGTTTCGCTCTCCTCTTCTCTTCTCAGCCTCTGCAACTAATTGTCTCCAAATCTAGCGACGCTAATGTCCGTCGCAACTTTAATTCGTCACTCCCCCCTCCTCCCGGCTGCTCACGCGCATGCGCAGTGAGCCATGACCGACAGGGCTCATGAGCAAGGCAAATAAGTGAGGGGTGGCTGGGTAGGTGGGTGGCTGCACGGCCTGTTGTGGCCGGGTGGGGGAGGGGAGTGGGATGGGGAAGGGAAGGGCGGGGGACGAACCGCTTACCATGAGAGCTGCGTTTGTTTTCGGCGGCGTATCATTTAACTAAGCTACATGGCTTTGCATAATTAGGTGCCCCCCCCCATCTGTCCCTCTGCCAGTGTGCGGGTGTGCGTGTGGATGGGTGTGCGTGTGGATGGGTGGGGAGTTCAATTGGAGCTTAGTGAGAGTCGATTGGAACGGTTGAAACTGTCAGTTGAGTCGCAGTATGCTCAGTTCGCGCGTCTCGAGTATCACTCAATGGTTGCTCATTTTGAGCTCGCCGCTCACTTGCTCAGTTGCATGACCAAAGATCAAGGATCGTTTGCTCGTTTCTCTTACCTTTCCTTAGCTTTCTATGCTCGATGTGCCGACTTTCCACTTTTTAATTTCCCGACTATTTTTAAAACGCTGGCATATTTATATCGGTATTTCTAAAGTCAGAAGAATGTTTGACATTGTGCTGATGTGTGTGTGTGTGTGTGTGTGTGTGTGTGTGTGTGTGTGTGTGTGTGTGTGTGTATGTATGTGTGCGCGAGAGAGAGAAAGAGAGAGACGTGCAGAAATAGAGATAGAGAAAGACAGCGCTACATAGATACAGAGACAGGGACAGAGAGAACAGAGGCATAAAGAAAGAGAAAGTGAGACAGACAGGCAAAGACAGAGAAAGACAGAGAAAGAATGCCCATGCATACAATGACCGTTCACTGGCTGTAGGGAGCGTAGGCCCCTATATTATCCTAGTCTATATTTCAATGTCCGTGTCTTGATTTTACACGTAAATGCAAAACTCCACCAGCAACGCATCTACTCTGCATCAGAATATTTCCCTATAATATATATATATATATATATATATATACTGGTCGCATTCTTCTTTCGCCCACTCTCAGCCATGCATACACCCTTCATTCACGCGCCATAGCATGAGCGTACCTCATGGAATTTATTCCTCGTCCCTCAATCACACCCTCCATACTCACCCCTCCATATTTGGGGAAACTATGGGACATCGATTGCTATATATAGATAGGTTTAATAGAACCTGGTGTTTTATTACCCATCGTGCACCTCATTCGCTCCAAAGAACAAGGGATTCGTTGTCTTGTATGAGGTAAATAAGGGAATGATACATGGAAATGGCGATTATAATTAGGCCTATGGGTGTCAGATATCGGTCGAAATCGGGGCTGCCTATGGATCTAGAACAAGACCATTATTGGAACATCTTCCACTAGGCTAAATGCGAATTCGTAGAACTGGCAACAGATGGTATCGCTCCTTTCACCAGCTCCTGGAAACGAAAGTGGACGTCAGGTTTCGGTCAGGATTTGCTCCACTTAATTAGTGGTAAAATAAGCGGAAGAACATCGTTACGAATGAAATTATTCTGAACTTGCATGGAACCTTGTCGATGATAACTGTACCAAGTTTCTGTTCTTCAGTAACTGTTATCAGTCTCGTAGCCAGGAATTTATCATTGGGGGAGGGGGCTTTGGCCTGGCCGATGCCCTTCCTGACACCAACCCAACGGCATTACAGTAACTAACAGTAGGCCTAAATAAAAAATGGAATAAAGTAACAGTAATCTGATGGAATAAAGAAAGAAAAAACAATTGTTACTAGAAACAATATTATTGTTTTGGTTTTTCTTGCTTAAGCAGATAAATAACTTTTTTTATAAGGTTTTAATTCTGATGGCTTCCTAAGCCATCAGAATTAAAACAGTTGCAGTCAGTTACTAAAGGCCCAACCGAATGCTTAGGCGATTGGTGCCTCTCACTGCATTTAAGTTCTCTTTTCAGTCACAGATCGTCATGCTAACTTTTAATGTCAAAACGCGTCCTTTGCCACCCCCCCCCCCCCCCCCACCCATTTCCTGCCGTCCCCGCTATTCCATCCGATCCTTTCCTTCCCCTTGTCCTCCTCCCTCCCTCCCAGCGTTTCTCTTCTCCATCCCATACGTGTACAACCCCAACATTTGCACACTTCAGTCAGCGGGTTCACCGGGTCAACCGTAGACCCCCTTTGCATCACGGTCCACAGAGCGTGTCATATTACCTTGGGGGGATGGGGGTTAAGTAATTACTCCGCAGATTCAGCGCATCCACCTTCTATAGTAACCCCGTTGCAAAAACACATAGACGGGTTGCTATGTACAGGCATAATCATATATATATATATATATATATATATATATATATATATATATATATATATATATATATATATATATATATATATTCAAACGACGGATGATTTATATATACATTCCAATATATATATATATATATATATATATATATATCTGTCAGCCAGTGAGTCAGTCGTCAAATGATTGTTGTTGATGTATTGAACATTAATGCTGAGCGTTCGACAAAGACTGTTATGAATTGCTGATTAAATGAATGCCGGTAGAATCCAATTAATAACGATCAGAGGAGAATCGGTTCTCGACAGGGCACCAGCGCATTTGGAATCATAGGCTTCGTACACGTTTCTCAACATTTACGATGTGGACGGTCATGCTCCAAAACATTTGAAAAGGTTTTATTTATTATTATAACAGATACGAATCATAGGCGGAGACCTGGTCCGAACTTTGGGGGGGACGGACGAGCGGCCGAATGACGATCGCCGTGGAACGAAGCGCCTAGCAGGGGAGGGTTTGGGCAGGGAGATATGCCACCAAACTTCGAAAAATTTCGATTTTCAGCACAACAATGGTAGCAAAGGTAGTCATATTAACAAATTTCCTCATCATTTTAGCGCTTATAATAGTCTTTATTTAAGACTTCAAAATTGCCCCCCCCCCGCCACAATGTCGAAATGCTTTGAATTGATAATTGTTTAGTAAAGTTAAAAGAGGTGTGTAAGCGACATCTCCAATTCTCTGTTTTAAAAAAAATTGTTAACTTGTTTGATTGTAAAAGGTTAGTAAAGTTAAAAGAGGTGTGTAAGCGACATCTCCAATTATAATTCTCTGTTTAAAAAAAATTGTTAACTTGCTTTATTATAATTGGAATTCTCTGTTTAAAAAAATTGTTAACCTGCCTTATTATAATAGTTTAGGAAAATTAAAAGAGGTGTGTAAGAGACATCTCCAATTGGAATTCTCTGTTTAAAAAAATAGTTAATTTGTTTGATGATAATAGTTTAGTAAAGTTAAAAGAGGTGTGTAAGAGACATCTCCAATTGGAATTCTCAGTATGCAATAATAATAGTTTACTTGTTTGATGAAAATAGTTTAGTTAAGTTAAAAGAGGTGTATTAGAGACATCTCCAATTGGAATTCTCTGTAAAAATAATAGTTAATTTGTTTTATGATAAAAGTTTAGTAAAGTTAAAAGAGGTATGTAAGAAAAATCCCCAACTGGGATTTTCTGTTTAAAAATAGTTTAGTAAAGTTAAAAGAGGTGTGTAAGAGACATCTCCAATTGGAATTCTCAGTATACAATAATAATAGTTAACTTGTTTGATGAAAATAGTTTAGTTAAGTTAAAAGAGGTGTGTTAGAGACATCTCCAATTGGAATTCTCTGTAAAAAATAATTGTTAATTTGTTTGATGATAAAAGTTTAGTAAAGTTAAAAGAGGTGTGTAAGAAACATCCCCAACTGGGATTTTCTGTTTAAAAATAGTTTAGTAAAGTTAAAAGAGGTGTGTAAGAGACATCTCCAATTTGAATTCTTTGTAAAAAATAATAGTTAATTTGTTTGATGATAATAGTTCAGTAAAGTTAAAAGAGGTGTGTAAGAAACATTTTTAATTGGAATTCTTTGTTTAAAAAATTGTTAACTTGCTTTATTATAATAGTTTAGTCAAATTAAAAGAGGTGTGTAAGAGACATCTCCAATTGGAATTCTCAGTTAAAAACAATAATAATAGCTAACTTGTTTGATGATAATAGTTTAGTAAAGTTAAAAGAGGTGTGTAAGAGACATCCAATTGGAACTCTCTGTTTAAAAAAAAGTTAACTTGTTTGATGATTATAGTTTAGTAATTATATTATATTTAACTTGGGATTTTAAATCGTACGTTTTTATTACCTATTGTTAATCCGATGTTTAATAACGATGTTCTATGTCCCATTGTTCGTTTTCAAGAGGAGTAATAAACAAAATACTTACATACTAACTTACTTACTTTCCATATTATTCTCAATGTCCAACTGGGGGTTGATTCGAGCCGGAAGGAAACCTGAAGAGAATGTAGCAGAAGCCCGATTATGACGTTGTGGCGTTATTTATCATTATTAATCAGAATTTTAACGAAATCTTATTGCTACAAAGGCTGTTGACGTCTTTAAAGATTTTTAACTGTGCATTCCACTTTTTTCTCCTCTCATTTTTTAAGTAGTAAGATTGATATATCATTCGTTATACACGCAAGCAGCGTATGCTCAGTTGTTTCAGGCAATTGGCATTTAGAACACAGGTCTGTTGTGCTTTTACGTAACACTTTCAGCCAAGTGTTATTAAGGACATGCCACATACTAAGTCGGGTAATTTGAACTTCTCTTATCCTGATGGAGTCCATAAATTTTATATCAGTTGTGACGTTGGGTGTTGGCAAGGTTTTTATAATAACCGGTAATATGTTAAAAGAGGTATCTTATCCACACAGTATAATGTTCGCAAACTATTCAACGTGGGACTAAATAACAATTGGTTAGAGCCCGGATTGCCCGGGAATTCATATCATTAGAAATATGAACTTCATCTGCTAAAGTTTTCTTTCTCTAGAACTCTACTGACGTGTTTTAGTAAATGCCCTAACGCTTAAACATTGGGGGGGGGACAAATGCATGGGCCGTTCCCCCCAACGCCTCCATTGGGGGGACCGTCCCCCCCTGTCCCCCCCCTAGGTCTCCGCCAGTGATACGAATGCCGCTAAGTGAAAAACTGACTAGAAAATAGAGTAATACAGACAATATTATATGCGAAGAAAACATAGACTACCAACACACAGATGTTGCTGTAAAGACTAAAGATGTTTCCCAAAAGAAATGTTTTCCCATTGTTGTTTCGTTGAGAACGGATCTGCCCTGACTGTTTATTTTTGTTTAGCACACGATTCGGTGATTGAATCATTCTTGCATGGTTTGTGTAGGCCCCTACTATTTGCAGAATTTCTTTTAATTGTCAGCCTATCCTGGTCAGCATGCAGTTTGTTAGCCTCATGGAGTTCCTGGTAATTGGACGTAGGCCTATTTTCTGGTTTCGTATTAATGTATGCAAGTGACTTTTAGCTTGACTGTCTCCAGTCAAACTCAAAGACGACTAAAACTATACATTATTTTAGATATGAATGACAACTGGTTCTGCCGCATTGATCAATATACAACACTCGTCACGTGATTCATCTTAACACATGTAGCACCGAAGCAGCAACAGAACTGATTTGCCAAACTTGAAGAAATTACTATTATTAGTGTAAGAAGGCCTATTATAATAATTATTATAGAAGTCAGGGGTGAAAAATAGAGTAATTTTTTTAATGACAGCTTAATATTCCACGATTACAGAGTGAAAATTTAAGTAAATTCAAACAAATTGAAAATGGACCATGCAGCAGCCTCCCCGAAAATACCTTCTTCTTCTCGACGCTGAACGGGTCGGCGATAGTCTTTCCAGTTCTCGTTCATTCGGACATGAATGTATATATATGATTTATATATATACAATCACATATATATACATGTATATAAATGCGTATACTCATGTTATATATATATAATTATATATATGTATATATACATGAACAGACAGCATATGATTATGCATGCGAGAAATCGATGAGCTGTGTCTAAATAGGCGGATGTTGGTTCGATTCGGACAGACGACGTATCTATAGCCATTGATCCGTCGTCATCCGTTTAGTTATGGGGTGACATTGGGGTCAGAGGAGAGGATGTGGTGTGGCCATAAAACAATAACAACAGAAAGAGTGCCCCCTCTCTCTAGGAGACTACACAAGCACAGGCCATCAAACCCATCCACCAACCCATCCACCAATCCTGGCCATCCACCAACCCATGCATCCACCAACCCATCCATCCACCCATCCACCAACCCATCCATCCACCCATCCACCAACCCATCCATCCACCCATCCACTAGCCCATCCATCCACCCATCCACCAACCCATCCATCCCCCACCCACCATCCACCAACCCATCCATCCACCCATCCATCCACCCATCCACCAACCCATCCACCAACCCATCCATCCACCCATCCACCAACCCATCAACCCATCCACTAGCCCATCCATCCACCCATCCACCAACCCATCCATTCCCCACCCATCCACCAACCCATCCATCCACCCATCCACCAACCCATCCACCCATCCACCAACCCATCCATCCACCCATCCACCAATCCATTCACCCATCCATCCACCCATCCACCAACCCATCCATCCACCCATCCACCAACCCATCCATCCCCCACCCACCATCCACCAACCCATCCATCCACCAATCCATCCACCCATCCACCAACCCATCCATCCACCCATCCACCAACCCATCCATCCACCCACTCACCGTCGAGCCCATACCCATCTATATATCCGGTGAAATTCAGATGAGGTTGCCAGCCTCAGCAACCCTCCACGTCTGCAGGTGATGGGGTTGGGGGGTGGGGGGTGGGGGTCGGGTTTCATTCGGCATTGTGTCGACAGTCAGCGCTGTTTAGATTCTGTAATGGGGTTCATTATGGTCTTTGATCTTCGTCCGTCCCTCTCTTTGTATCGCCCTCTGTCCGTCTCCCTGTCCCACGTCATCTCTTTCACTCAATGAATAATTAAAGCATTGATTGCGACACTGAAAGAATGCAGGCCTATGTAACACACGTCGTATCCGATGTGTATTGTGTAGTATAGCTAATAGCTATTATAATACATGTATGCTGCCCCGAATAATTTATTATCTCGGGTATACGATTCACAACCTATTACGCATAATATATACGTAATCTTCGTGCGTATGCATAATGCGCGTCCTATAAGAATGCGAGCCATAGGCGCATAATAATATGCTCATTTGCATTTATAAATAATGAGTCTGTCTGTCTGTCTGTCTGTCTGTCTGTTCGTCCGTCTGTCTGTCCTTCCGTCCGTCAGTCTGTCTGTCCGTCCGTCTGTCTGTCTGTCCGTCAGTCAGTCAGTCCGTCGGTCCGTCCGTCCGTCCGTCCGTCCGTCTGTCTGTCTGTCTGTCTGTCTGTCTGTCTGTCTGTCTGTCTGTCTGTCTGTCTTCCTTTACGTACCGGAAATCGACTTTTATGAGTGGGAAAGCACATGAAGCTTTGTTTATTTGTCACCCTCGTTTAGTCATCATCGTAATCTTCGTCGTTGTTGCTTTCAACTTTGCCATTGCTTATAGTTATATGTTGTTGTTGCCTCTCTGACCATGTTCTGCCTCTCCACACCTCCCTTCCACTCCTTCCCCATGGGGATCTGTGATTCTTTCACCCTATCACTGTTCGCTGTCGGTTGCAATCGCGATTAGATTGTGAAAATAGATGGAGTGGATGGACACAGCTGACCATTCGTCGCTGGTCAGCTGCGTCGTCGTCTTCCATTGCGTCTGGTCATCAGTCGGCTGGTCATCCACCACTGACCAATGGTCAATCAGAAGATGATTAGGAGTCGTTAAAGAGGTACGATGCCTGGTCTCAGTGGTCTGTATGTTCTTTCGATACATCAAAGGAAATGCTACCGACAGGTTCAGTGAACCAACGGTCACACTCTAGAGGGGAAGAGGTAAACAATCATTATCATCTGCATTCATGTATCATTGTCTTCAGTCATAACTTGTCCATTTATTTAATTAACCATCCATTCGTCCATCCATCCTTTCCTTTCGTCCATCCATCCATCTATCCATCCATGTATACATCCGTCCATCTATCCATCCATCCATCTATTAATTCACTATCGTATTAGGTCCGCTCTCTGACTTATTCACTCACTGTTAGTGAATAAGTGACTCACTCATTTACTAAGTAACTCACTTATTCACTCATTAGCCCATTCTATCACACGCTCACTTGCACCACATTTCCGTCCTCCATGAACTGACTAATGTTCCTACAGTCTCGTTCATTTTTTTGCTCCCCCCTCTATCTTCCTCTCTGCGCACGTGTCATCTTCCATCTGCATCCAAGTCATTGCTCTCGTCCTCTACCCTCTCCACCCTCCTCTTCCTTGTCCTTTCCTCTTTGCCTTCCTACTGGACAAGAGATCGAAGCGAAGAAAGGCTGTTGCAGTTTAAACGCCTTCATTAATGAGACATTCAGATGAGAGCCCCTTTTGTCTCATCTATTATATTGCCCCTCCACTTCTCCCATCACTTGCTCAAATTCGACTGTAGATGCGGGTGGGGGTAACTGCAAGGTGTTGGGCTAATTGGGGGTGTCGAATGCGTATCATGGGACACCCCGGGACGACGAACGTGGACCCCTGACTGCAAAGTACAGGAACCAACTAAAGGGTTAAGCAGACGCAACGGGAGGGGGCGGTGTGTTCGGGCGAAACAAAATAAACGATCGTGTAATTGGACGCTTTCAACTCTCCTACAATTAACAGACGAGCAGCGACATCGTCTGTATTGTTGATCTCCCAACTCCAGACCTGACGGTGTTTCGTCAACTTAGAAGTGGATGGATTGGTGGATGGATTGGTGGATGGATTGGTGGATGGATTAGATACTAGATAATTCACGGAATCGACGAGGTCATGATGAATCGAAGGATTGGGAGAGAGGAAGAAGAAGAAGAATTGGAGAAAAGAAGAATGAAAGAAGATAGAATCACGGACAAAATTAATGCAGAAAGAAACAGATGCACTGAGAAATTGATGAACGGATGGATGTTGGGATTGAGGGATAGATATAAGGATGGATAGGTGGAAGAATAGAAGGATAGAAAATGGATAGATGAAAGGATGAATAGATGTATAGATGGATGGATGGATGGATGGATGGATGGATTGACTGACTGACTGACTGACTGACTGACTGACTGACTGACTGACTGACTGACTGACTGACTGACTGACTGACTGACTGACTGACTGACTGACTGACTGACTGACTGACTGACTGACTGACTGACTGACTGACTGACTGACTGACTGACTGACTGATGGATGGATTGATGGATAGATGGATGGATGCATGGATGGATTGATTGATAGATGGATGAATGAATGGATGGATGGAAGGATGGAGGGCGAATAGAAAGATTAGTGGAAGGGAGAATACAAGGTTGGATAGATAGAGTGCTGGATAGTTTGAATGATGGATAGATGGGGGATGTGGGGCGCGGACATTTCCCCCCCTGGACAAAACCCCCGGACAAAACCCCCGGACAATAACCCCCGGACAATTCCCCCCTGATTTAACCTAGGACATTAACTCCCCGGACAATTCCCCCCCTTTGCTTCCATTTAGGCAAAAATGCGTTTAATCCAACTTCTATTTAAATAACAATTATTTTCATCAATCCAGCTCCAATTTAAGCAAGAATATTTTCATCAATCCAGCTCCAATTTAAGCAAGAATATTTTCAGCAATCCAGCTCCAATTTAAGCAAGAATATTTTCATCAATCCAGCTTCCATTTAAGCAAGAATATTTTCATCAATCCAGCTTCCATTTAAGCAAGAATATTTTCATCAATCCAGCTCCAATTTAAAC
The DNA here is from genome assembly GCA_949752735.1 of Lumbricus terrestris. NCBI lineage: Eukaryota > Metazoa > Annelida > Clitellata > Crassiclitellata > Lumbricidae > Lumbricus > Lumbricus terrestris. The sequence goes on from OX457043.1 coordinate 32,982,351, forward strand.
AAGAATATTTTCATCAATCCAGCTTCCATTTAAGTAAAAATTATTTTGTATCAATCCGGCTTCTATCTAGCAAGATATCTTTTCATCAATCCAACTTATGACACTTAGAACCGCCGTTTTATAGTAATACCACTTATACGCAATATGTTCGACAGAGGGGGAATTGTCCTACCCTGGGGGAATTGTCCGGGTTTTTTGTCCGGGGGGTTTTGTCCGGGGAGGTTTTGTCCAGGGGGGCAGGGGCTTCTATCCCTATACATGGCGGGCGCAACTTGCGCCCAGTGAAAAATAGGGGGGGGGGGAATCAGAAGACAGCCAAAATTCACGTCGGCTGGGGGGGACGGTCGGACATGGAGGGCAGCGTTCAATCAAGGCATCACTAGGAGGAAGATCCCCAGAAAATACTTCCCCTCCATATAAATTTGGACAAAATGGTAGGCCTAATAGTTTTTAGCAAAATGTATACACTTTATACACTTTGAGTTTTTAGTTAGGCTACTATCTGCATTTTTGAATTACATGAACTGCTATAACAGCTATAATATACTATAAGAATTCCTATTACATGCTTGTAATTATGTTTTTACTATTTTAATAAATAATACAATCATATTATAATTGAAAAAAATAATGTTAATACAAATACTATTTTGCACAACTAAATGACTTCTCTCCAATGTTTTCTTTCAAATTTTAGACAGTCAAATTTGGTCCTTGAACACTTAGTAAAGCAACATCATTATTACGTGGGCTTACAATGTAGGACCTATATTGTATTTTATTGTGCTCTAAAAATTTATGTAACGCCTTTCGAGTGCACACTGATCAGAGGCGCAAAACATATGGCTGCCCAATTTTGGCAGCAATTCCTCCACTGAAAAAGTAGAATAATTTTGTTAAGAGGACAGCTTAAAATGCTGAAATTGCAATGTGGAAATCGCAAAAATTTCTTATGGGGAGGGGCACATTCCCTCCCCCATACCAGGTCCCTTCTCGGCGCTACACATGCTTCGCCGATCGTCTGCTGGATGCTCGTTTGTCCCTCTCCAAACAAACCTTCATTCCCACACTAGAGGAGGGCATGCGCTAGATTGCATTATATTGCATACATAGAGGAAGGCCGGTCCAGAAAAGGGGGGGGGGAGAAAATGGATTGCGCCCGGTTGCTTAGGGGGGATAGAAGCCCCTGCAGGGGGGGAGAATGTCCTTCACTCGGGGGATGTACAGAACCGACATTCAGTTACGGAGCTCGTTTGTTCAATTGTTAAACGTTATCCTGGAAGGCGCCTTAATTTCCTTAAGTTCTGCAGGGGGCTACTGGATCCACGTCGTGGTACAAGTCTGATAGTGCCTGTGCACTGCTCCACTGACTTGGAACGTTCTTGCAACGTTCCAGTTTGCTTTTCCATCTCTTAAAATTCAGACATCGCGGTGTCGTAGAAATTCAGATTTCAACCTAAGCTTTTATTAATGACCATCACTTTGACTACATTTCATTGTTTCAATTGAAGTGGCCCTCACGTGATAACATACGCATAATAATTATTATCATTATTATCATTAACTTTGAAAGTGATACTACGACGGCTATCGCTGAGCACGCAGGGTGGCGCTGATCCAGGTCGAAATGTGCTCCATAGAGGGCGCGGCAGTGAGGAGGAGGAGGTGGAGGAGGAGGAGGGGGAAGAAGAGGAGGAGGAAAGGCAGAAACAAATACAACAGGTAAGAGGACGAGAATCTGGAACGCATGTAGCCTATAGCAGAAACAAGTGGGTGTAGCCTAAATAATAAATTAGAATTAATAAATAATAAAATTATAAATAATAAAATAAATAATAAAATAAATAATAAAATTAGAATTAATAAATAATAAATTTATTTATTATTATTATCATCATTAACGGCGATATAAAAATCGTCAGATTTGATATTTTTCCTGCACTTCTACTTCTGAAACCAATATTCCTTTGACGCTCTAATTTATTATTTAGGCTACACCCACTTGTTTCTGCTATAGGCTACATGCGTTCCAGATTCTCGTCCTCTTACCTGTTGTATTTGTTTCTGCCTTTCCTCCTCCTCTTCTTCCCCCTCCTCCTCCTCCACCTCCTCCTCCTCACTGCCGCGCCCTCTATGGAGCACATTTCGACCTGGATCAGCGCCACCCTGCGTGCTCAGCGATAGCCGTCGTAGTATCACTTTCAAAGTTAATTCCGACAACGATTCGCTAAGGTCGACGGACGCGCGTTTGATCGACCACCTGGCTGCCACGTCGCATGGAGCGGGGCAGGGCAGGTAGGCTACAGGCGCGGATTTAGAGGGGGGCGGAGTCGGCGTACGCCCCCCCTAAACCTGCAGCAAATGTTGTCAAACTAAACTGACCTAAAACTAATATAATTGCAATTTGGGAATAGGATGATTGAAGTAGCTGGACCGGCAGAATGGAGCTCTCTTACCGGAGCTCTCTTACCTACTTACCTGAGTTGCTAGCAGACGTTGCCCACGTGACCAATGACTTTTGCCGTGACGTCATTCACAAAGTTCATGTAGCCTACAGACAAAATTTACGTAAATAGAAATTGGTCAATTTAAAAATATGTCGAGTGGTCCGCCGTCAAAACGGCTTAAACAAGCAGTTTTATCATTCGCGAATAAGCCGACTGCCGTTGGTAAGACATAAGCCTATCTTAGGCCTAAATCTCAAAAGATGGCATATGATTATCATTATAATTTTGAAATTCGTCGTGCTGATTATAGCCGCTGAAAGCGTTCAGCTGCCGATATTATGGACAAAAGCAAATCAAGGATATAGAACTAGGCCTACTCATATAATCAGTCTATTAACGCTCAGGATGACAGCGAATACACTGTTTTCCAGAAAGCTACTAAAATGGCAGAGACAGCTGGCGCTGGACCAATTACTGCACCAAGAATATGCTCAAAACAGATTCACCGAAGCAACACACCGCTGCAACGCCAGATGAACATTTCAAACGAAACATTTATCTTCCATTTCTGGACAGTCTACTTCAGCAGTTTAGCCTACGATTTGGAGATCTTGCAAAACAAGCAATTCGTGGTCTAAGTCTCATTCCATCTAATGTTTCAAACATCGACGCACTCACTGCTGGTGGTATACTTCATTACTATCATGATGACCTGCCTTCGCCGGATTCTTTTCATCAAGAGTTAAAGCTTTGGCAGCAGATGTGGAGAAACGCTGACAGCACACCAAGCACCCTGTCGGACACCCTCGCTGACAGCCGCTCCTGTCGTATTATGTATCCAAATATTGCCGCAATAATTCACATTTTGCTGCTCACTTCTGTCACGGCTTGCAGTGTTGAACGAGCAAATTCTAGTCCGCGATTTGTGAAGTCGTGTTTCCGAAGTACAATGAACGAGGACAGATTTAATGCACTCATTTTTTTGTTTGTCCACAAGGACATCAAGTTAGACATTGATGACATTATCAATGCCTACGCCAGAAAGCATCCAAGGAGAATGACACTGCTTAATCCACTGGCATGTGACACTTAATTATTTCCTTTTTTGATCAAGGGTTGCATGATCAAAACCGATAACTGATTTATAATCGTTTCACTGTTAACCTTCAGTGGAGACCAGTGGTTTTATATGAGAAACTATATATTTTTTAAAGTTCCATAACATTTTCTATTAAAAGGATCATTATAGTTTTGCGTGATCTAATTTCATATATATATATATATATATATATATATATATATATATATATTAGGGTGTTTTTAAGGTACATGTGAAATTTTCAAATAAAAGATGTTTTAACGACCAAGTGAAATTATCGTGCCAAATGATGTGTAAACTGAGTATCTGAAATTATATCTCGATAGCTGAACATTTAGGACTTGCTCAAGAGGACTGAAGTTAGGAACTCGGTTGCTTTGCAAGCATTACAATCTACTATTTCAATACATGCGAGCTGCATGCTATAGAACCCTTCTCAGTGACTAGTTCCCAACAAATAAACATTCATGATCATGTCGTAACTGATATGATGTTATTTTTGTCATTGGTCAATGGTCATGTGTTGCAAATGGTGGGAAGTGGTGCTTTTCATTCTTGTATCATATGGCAGGCGCAATGCAAAATTTATTACAAAAAGCTGAGATTTAGTTGATAGGCAGCACTGATATCACTTCGGCTATGCGAAGTTGTCTTCACAAAGGAGAGGTTCCCATTGGCTTAGGGAATTTTAAAAAAATGTTATTTATTCACTTAAATAAGAAAAACAAAACAATTGTTTATATATAGTAACAATTGTTTTTATTACTTTATTCTCTTTGTTACTTTATTCCCTTGTTATTTACTGTAACACTGTTGGTTTGGTGTCAGAAAGGGCATCCGGTCAGGCCATAAAAATCCCAAACCCCCCATCAGAAATTCTTGGCTACGCCACTGATGCAAGGTACTACTCAATTTACGCCTACACCAAGGAATCAGAGTCTGGATGACAACCTATAAGAGAGAGTACTAATTGTACTTTTCTATTTGGGAGAGATGATCTTGCAGCCCTGGCAGCAGAGATTCTTCTGAGCCACAGTTTCTTCTTACTCTTCACTTAAATGACAAGATTATGCCAGATGTTACAGAGACTTTGTAACGATAATGGTATATTATTTCAAAACGATGCTACCAAACTATAATTGGCCATCGTCTTACTCCAATCAGTGACAGCTACTGTAATGCCAGATTCTTGTTGGCTGAGATCTGAAGCTGGAGATTGGAAGACAAAATCCTGGCCATGTGTTTTGACACAGTGTGGAGTAAAACGAGTTGCAAGGGCGGCATATGGATGAATCTGGAAGCGAAATTAGGAAAGGACCTCTTGAACCTTGCCATCGATACCATGTATCTGAAATTGCTCTGGAAAAGTGTTTCACTACATAATTCTGCAGGGATTCCAGTATTGGAAGTCTATAGTCAAGAGCTATTAGATCTAATACTCGTTTTCCAAAGATGAATTCCACCAAGGGAATAAAGTTCAGGTAACCAGGTGCATTTCACCGAGGGCGTTGGATGATTTACATGATCGAGTTGTGGCTTTTCAGTTATCAATTTTCCATTAAACAACGTCAGAGCACAGAGAGTATAATCTCGACCATCCAACTCTGAAAAGGTATGGAATCATTTACTTGAAGTGTCACTTTCTGTGACAGCAACTTAGTCTCACGTGAAGTGCTATTTCATTCATTCATTCATTCATAGCATTTATATAGCGCCCCTTCAAGAAACTACTCAGAGGCGCTCCCAGCCCAACCACGAGCAAAGAAAAAAGACTTGAGAGACTTGTAGAACCCAGCCGGATGGGCCACAAGTAAAGAGCGAAGCGCAACCGGGAGGTCATTCCAGACAGTAGGCCCCACAACCGAGAAAGCACGGCGCTGCTTAATAACTAAGCGAGCCCGCGGGACCAGAAGTTCACCCCTAGCCGAAGAGCGTAGTACACGACGCGCTGCAACGTCAGAGACTGGACAGCAAAGATCACGCAAGTATGACGGAGCACAGCCAAGGACACAGCGTGAGACCACAGCAGCAATGCGGTATGAGATCCGCTGGGACACTGGCAGCCAGTGCAGCACATCACGCATATATGCAGAGACAGGAGCAAATTTAGGAAGCCGCCCAACAAGGCGAGCAGCGGAGCGCAATACACGATCAAGTCGCCCCAGGACCCCAATGGGAAGACCAGCAAGTAAGGAGCAACAGTTGTCGATTCGACTTGTAACAAAGGCGTGAACAAGGACGACGACCGCGTCGTGAGAGAGAGAGCGGGAGACCACCCGAAGCTGACGAAGCTGGTAATAGGCACTCCGAGCAACCAAGTTCACATGCTGGGACAGAGTGAGTTCAGAATCGAGGGTGAGACCCAGATCACGAACTGTGAGGGAAAATGAGATATGGGGAAAGAGCAGAGCAAGTTGTGAGAGGTCAATACCCTGGAGTTGCCTACGGCCACCCAACCAAATAAACTGTGTTTTGGATGGATTTAAGAGTAGTATTTGATCTGTATGTACCTGAAACAATGAAGCCCAAAAGGGAATCCATACTTGAGTCATCGTATCTGACCCCACCTAAGAGTGACGAATGATCTGGCAGAGTGACTTTTATCCATTCCTTCAATAAAGTCCAGGTCAGAAATAAGGGGGAGAAATAATTTGTTCTGCAATGGTCAAGTAAAACCAGATTTTTCAAATGTCTTAAGAGTAATAAACTATGACAACTTACAGTACTTCTTTGGATTTTGCCTTATAGATGATGTTTATGTGTTCAAATTTGCATGGATCTGTGAAAATTACAATGTGTCACAATGTTGCCTAAGTGGCTATTCTTCCAGTGCTTTGAGCAAGTCCTAAATATATTCAGATTTTCATCTAATATGGCAGGTAACTATATTTCTGAAGGTGGAACACAAAAATATATTGGTCGTTATTAATGTGGCGGACAGGCCACAAGACAAGTACACGTAAAATATAACTTGTGGGTAAATAGCGGGAGTAACCCTGACTCTCGTTAGGTAGCCATTTGGCTTGATAGGAAAGAAACTGAAACCGGTTTCGTTAAAATTTAGGTTTCGGTCATTGTATACGGAAGACCGATGTCCACGTTTAAGCCAAAGCATAGCGTGTTGCCGGTGGAATAAAGCCTGCCACACGGTGCGTTGCTTATAACGTGGAGTAGTTGCCGACTACTCCATACGTACTGTGTTCGTGAATTCGTTCATAGTTAAATCGGTTGTGTTCTACTGTCTCGACAGGATTGGCTGTAGCCATTTGAACATGATTGGGCGATCCTGATATACGCAGTTGTGAGAGCTCAGGTGGACGATCTGTCGGGGTTCGTTACTCAGTCATCGATCTCTAGGGGTTCAATCTTCTGTTTCAGGGGTACGGTTACAAGGCCGGAGACGCCGCAGCTCCGTTGGTCTGCGGAAGTGTTACATTGTATAGGGTGAAATCCCCTGGTGAAGTATCCGGTTACTGTTTGGCTACACGTGTTGGTGATTCTGCAGGACTTGGGTTGGGCTCCTTCCTGCCAGGGAATCTACGTGTTGCATTCACGATCTTGCTGTCTTAGCGATCGTTGAGAGTCTTTTGAGCGTAACGCGAAGGTTACGGGTGGAGAGTGGTGACTCCACGGGGCGCATGAAGCCGACGCCTCGGTGATATACGCTCGATTTAGTAAAGCAGGGGCACCAAGTTTTGGGGTTTTGATCAGAGTTAAAGTGGTACAGTAGAGAGTTGTTGCTCCCCTCGGGTAGAGGATAGTTTGTAGCTTTGGCAAACTAGGAGCGTGGGAAGCAGAGTAAATTCTGAGAGTAAAGACCAAGTGTTATTGAGGGTTTTTACCTGAGGTCCGTAACTGCTGAGTTAGGGCGAACGGCGCCAGTAGAATATAGCGACAATAAATAAGTCTCTTCGGAGACGGGGCTTCCCGATACCTGTTTCCCCAAGACCGCCAGGTCTTTTATTTTTACCTCGATTTTCCCATAACAGACCAGCAACCACCACGACGCTCTTCCGAGCGTCCGAGAAGACAGGTCTCGGTAAAGGCGGCTGTTGCCGTGGGCTGGTGGACGGGTGAGGCGAGCACTCGGGAAGCGCGCCGCGTACTTTGTACACGGCGGCGGCGCGTGTTCCGTGGACAGGCTAAGTGTCAAAGTTGGGAGTTCGGCCGCTGCCGGTCTTGATCGCTGCCGGGCTTCAGCTCGACTCTGCCGGTAGCGTGGACGCAGCGTGAGCCGTCTCTCCGTGAAATTCCTGGTTACCAAAATGGGAGCACGGTCGTGGCGCATCCTCGGCCTCGGGCCGCTGGAATGGTCATGGTTTCAGTCACTGTGGGCGACGGGACAGGGCATGCGCTCAGTAGTCCCCGTTGGTGGCGAGGGCTCAGTGGCCGCCAAGTGCAGCATGGTGCGCAAGAGTAAAGACGAACAGGGCAAGAAGACAAGGACCGAAGGCGCGACGGGTGGCGCACGGCGAGGCCGCTCTGCCGGTGGGACAACGGACCCTGTGTTGGGAGTCGGCCATCCTCCATCTCAGGACGTCGCCTACTCGGCGACCGCGGACTCGGCAGAGAGCGGGTCCGACGATACGGCGCTGCACACCCGGTCGCAGGCGTCGGTATCAGGGGCTTCTTCGACCGTCAGTGAAAGTGATAACGGTGAACACGCCGCCGACAGCGACTCGGGAGATCCAGGCAATCCTGGTAAGAGCGCGGGTCTCTCGGGTCTTGGGCTGTCAGGGACTCTTGATAGTGCAGGGGCCACCGAGAAAGACCGACCCGGTCATACAGAGGCGCTTGCGGCCGAGGGCAAGAGAGAAGTGGCGCAGGCGTTGTCTGGTGAGGGTCGGACGCCACATTAACATCGAAATTTTAATTTTTAGACACACCCTAATATATATATATATATATATATATATATATATATACGGGATTGTATTGGTAGTATTTACGCCCCCCCTAACCAGAAATCCTGGATCCGCCACTGGGCTACACCTACGCCATCGGTCGGTCAGTCGGTCGGTCGGTCTTGCTGCCGAGCTCCGACGCCGCTGCCACCGCCGTTGGCTGCAGGGTAACTCGAACCCTGAACGCTGAGGCGTCGTCCGCTGACACAATCAACGGGGAGAGGGGGGCTAGTGGTAATCCAAGTGCGACCATTTCCAATTGCGATCATATTATATGATATTATGGTCTATCTGGAATAATGTTAATTGAATCGAACGCAGGAATGGGAAGCGAGAACTGGGAGGGAGGGGCAGAAAGGGAAATGGTGTAGGAGGAGGAGGAGAACGAAAATGAAGAGGAACAGTTTAGGAATAATTAAGGAAATATTATTAGGAAGGATAATAGGAAAAGAGAAGTGAGAGGAAAAAGAGAAGTTCATGCGAGCGGAGTGTAAGCTGAACTTCAGCACATATACAACGCTCCACAGAGTACAGGATGTGACGGACCGACGCACGATGGGTAGCCTATACATGGGCCCCCGGCCCGTATGCACATGAGGGTATAACTCGTATATTTGGCTTAAATCTGGCCTATACAGGAATACTGGGTTATTTCCGTATGCACGGCTTGAGATTAGCGAATAAAACTAGGTATAACGTTATTCCAATTCCGAGGAAGGAGTACGCCGGCTACTCCCATTGTGAACAATAGACGGCCGACGTTAGCTGGACAGCGCGAACAATAGGCAGCCGTCGACATTTCCCTGGGGCCCGTCTTTAGGTCTGAATCTGTTTACCCCACGCTGCACCGACCGCATATAAATATCTTTCACGCATGCGCGCTCAGCTATAACCCATTGAATTGGGGGGAAGAGCAAGCGTCATGCAGGGTTGCCAGATTTCGGAAAAACTTTGTCGCGAGATCTCGACAAAAAGTCGCGAAAATCGCGAGATTTCACGAAAAAAGTCGCGAAAATCGCGAGACTATCAAGCTTTCTACATGCCTTACAAAACGCATTGTCTTCGTCGGAGAGGATCACTAGACAGTCATCATGTCGTAAAAACACGTCACTAATGATTTAATGGTGCCATGAGTCTTTCCGGGATTCTGTTACATTTTAAGTTTTTTTGCATTCGGTAATGAATTTCGCCGCAACTTCTAGTTACGGCTAAATTGGTTTACAAACCATAAATGAATCGAACATGTAAAATATAGATAGGCCTAAGGGTTAGACCTGTGTATTGCAGTGAATTGGGAGTGATCGAACCTACCTTCACTATCTCGGAGTCGTTCTCAAATCTTGTTGTATAATTTAATGTATTTCACCCACTTTCCCACAACGTGAGTTAGAGAAATACAATCTATAGTACATTTTCTAAAATAGACCAGGTGCCTGCGTACCTCGTGCATATAAGATAAAAATTTGACGCCAAATGTTGGCGGCAAATTTCTTGGAGCTTAATAGAAACGCGCCAGTCGGAAGATACATGATGGAAACATTAACGTAAAAATTTAGATGACAAGCAATTTAGTGCTTACGCTAAATTAGTCCGTGCTCCTTAGATAATTAATGCCTTTATTATTAGGCAGACAACGCCACACACAACTGGTGACGGTAATTTTAATCCACAGCGGTGAATTTATGAGATTTAAAAATGTCGCCGTGGCGACCGCGAGACAATTCAAAAGTCGCCCAAAAAGCGCGAGGTCGCGAGGACGAAATTTTCAGTCGCGAGCACTTTCAAAAGTCGCCCAATTCGCGCTTTTCGCGACGACCTGGCAACCCTGGCGTCATGCATCGTCGGGTGCAAGGAATGTGTAGATTAGTTATTCTCGTTGCTATTTTTTCTCGTGCATATGGATACATTCCAATGGCTATATCGGGAATTGCAAAGCAGCGTTTAGGCACTATATTATGTGATTACCTTATGCTGTGTCCTGTGCATACCAACCGGGGTGTGTAGATCTATAAATACACGAGGTGCGGCAATTCTTCCTTCAAGGATATCGTAAAAGGACTAAAACCCAAAATATCGGTTGATTTTCATGAGTCATAATGAAAACCACCAGCAATGAGTAGTAAAAGGAAATCACTTTGTAGGCAAGCAAGATAATTTTGAAGGTAATTATGATATTTTAATTAGGTTTAGACAACTTTCAATTACAACTGAAGCTAGAATTGGCAAAATCTTTGTAATTGATCGACTAGACTTAGGATTATCTACCCAGCTTATTAATTAGCTACCGTAATTAATTATTTACATCGAAATCTGTTGTGTCTGTGCTGACCAGTGAGCAGATTATTAAGGCCTACACGACGAACATTTTATTTATCTCCTACGCGTTGTAACTTGTAACTCTATCGGGACCGATATTTAACCAAATCTTTTCGATTGTCTTTCATTCGCCAGATGACAGTATCGTCTTCTCACACGGTTGCAACAACCATCAGTTTACTTTATGGTCGCGTGTTTTTCATAATGGACTTGTTGATATAATTTTATTGGAAGCAGACGCTTAATAAAATAATAATAAAAAATATTAATAATAGTAGTGGTAATAATGATATAGTAGTATTAGTAGTGGTAGTGGTAGGGGTAGTGGTAGTGGTAGTGGTAGTGGTAGTGGTAGTGGTAGTGGTAGTAGTAGTAGTAGTAGTAGTAGTAGTAGTAGTAGTAGTAGTAGTAGTAGTAGTAGTAGTAGAAGTAGTAGTAGTAGTAGTAGTAGTAGTAGTAGTAGTAGTAGTAGTAGTAGTAGTAGTAGTAGTAGCAGCAGCAGTAGCAGCAGTAGCAGTAGCATTAGTAGTAGCATTAGTAGTTGTAGTGGCAGTAAGAGTAGCAGTAGTAGTAAGAATAATGATAATAACAAATAATTAATCACACTAATATTAATAATGCCATTGCCTTCAGAGTACATTTCCGGTGGATCGTGAAAGTTGAGACGAGGTCTTATTACTCGGAGAATAGTTTTCAACTCCTAACAGAATTTCATGAGGGATTATTGGTCTATCGACCTGGGAGGAAAAATAATAGCAATGATAATAGTGTTATGACTTACGATTACAATACTACAATTACTATTGCAAACCGTTATTGTTATTTCATGCAATGATTTTATTGGAGTAGTTGAGTTTTAGATACTGCACTCATTTGAATTGGCCTCATGAAGATTTAACCCATAGGGCAGTTGGCTTTGGATCATGCATCTGACATTCGAGTGTCACTATAGCTAGATAACTTAAAGGAGGGCAATATAAATGATGTGAATGAATGTACGACTAGGTCTATGAAATGGTGAATCCATTCTCATACTACTCTTGCCTACCATCTTACCGTAGAGGCTATCAGAGACGACAATTCGGATATCTTGATAAACCGAAGTTACAACCTATGCCAGCCTATCGCTTTTGCTTTGACTATAAGCGACTGTGAATAATCGGTTCTAGGCAATCCGACTGGAAATTCCGACGCAATCCGGGCCGCTATTTCAGTCGGTAGGTTACATTTCCAAAACACCGGATAATATCAAAAATAGATACCAGATTTTTATTGACTAGGTTATAATTCTGGCCTTTAATGCTGATGATATTTTGATGAGAAATAAAACCGTCGCGTTTTCTCTCGGTTGCACACGACATCGTTATATAGCCTAGCTCAGAGGTTCTCAACCTTTTTTCGCGCGCGACACACCTACACTTGAAACCAAATTTCGCGACACACCATGCAATCATAATGTGAATATCGTAAAAAATAAAATTAGGTCTAAGTAAGCTTAGCCTATAAGCTTATAGTTTAAATTGTTACAAATTGTACTGAATGAAATGTTGACGCTGAATGCTTTCTAGTCTCTAATTATTCTATATTCCAAATTCCAAATTCTACTAATCTAAATTTACGATTCAACGTAGTTTTGTGACTCAGCGTTAATTGTTTAACTGTAGGTTAAACGTGATTTTTGCTCCTGGATTTTCTTTGGATCATATAGCCTACTAACAAGGCCTATAGTAAGATGAGTATCCACAGGCTTTGTGAGTGCGACACGTATATGCTAGCGGCTAGCCTACTACTGCGTAGCAAACCAGCCAGAAGAGCCTGAAGACTTTAGGCTTGGGTCCTTACATTCATTAACAAGACTAACGAGTAAAAATATGAAAATAACCAAATAGGAGTTATGTAAAACTGTTTTAGATAACTGTCATAGTTTAAAAAAGAGCATGAAATGAGCATGAAATATTATAAATTATCCATAGTCCAGGCCATTCTAATAGTTCAAGGCAAAACAAGAAAACATGGGATAAGAGTCGCTAAACACAACCGAAACTAAACGCCCTTCAAAACGTCGAATTATTGTAACGGAAAACTAGAACGTAGGCCTAAAGGAAATTATTTATTTAAAAATCTTGGGCCACTGGGACTTCTGGTCCCTGAACTTTGTCCGCCATATTATTTATTTGGTACATTGTCACGCTCTCAATACCCTAACAGCTAAGATAACACATCCAACCATTTCGCGTCATCAATTTTAGAATCGCAAAATTTCTGTTTCTTTACGATAATAATATTTTCCCACTATTTTCAAAGGTTACAGCACTGGGTAAAATTTTGATCGGCGCGCTCCCCGACGCCTTATAGACCTGCTGTAGTCTATTTCATGTAGGCATAGGCGGGGCCTACTATAGGGAGTACATGTAGGCTTATGAGGCAAACATTGTGGCTGCTCCCGGTTGCGATCAAATGGGATAGATAAATGAAGTCCTACGATTATATTCTCACAGCCTACGCCTGCGTGCCAAATTGCTAAAGTGAACAAGTCAGTGTAATGCAAGAACGACGGTTGTATGAGTGAGAATTCGCGACACACCAATTTTTCGCGACACACCGCCGGTCGCTTCGCGACACACTAATGTGTCGCGACACACTAATGTGTCGCGACACACCGGTTGAGAACCCCTGGCCTAGCTGATGAGGTTTTTGCGTCGTTCCCTAAACGGGTCTAAGACTCGCTTCTCATGCAATTTTTCATCGGTCGATGATAGGAACAGAAGCTGTAGATCTTTAATAATTTCCTAGTAGGTCCTATAGACCTAGTGATGTTAAATCACCGGGTTATGTTAAATCACCGTTTGATGTTAAATCACTTGTGATGTTAAATCGCCGATTGATGTTAAATCACCGTGTGATGCTAAATTACCGTGTGATGCTAAATCGCCGTGTGATGTTAAATCGCCGATTGATGTTAAATCGCCGATTGATGTTAAATCGCCGATTGATGTTAAATCGCCGTGTGACATTAAATCACCGGGTGATGTTAAATCACTTGTGATGTTAAATCACCGTGTGATGCTAAATCGCCGTGTGATGTTAAATCGCCGTGTGACATTAAATCACCGGGTGATGTTAAATCACTTGTGATGTTAAATCACCGTGTGATGCTAAATCGCCGTGTGATGTTAAATCGCCGATTGATGTTAAATCACCGTGTGATGCTAAATCGCCGTGTGATGTTAAATCGCCGATTGATGTTAAATCGCCGTGTGACATTAAATCACCGGGTGATGTTAAATCACTTGTGATGTTAAATCACCGTGTGATGCTAAATCGCCGTGTGATGTTAAATCGCCGATTGATGTTAAATCACCGTGTGATGCTAAATCGCCGTGTGATGTTAAATCGCCGATTGATGTTAAATCACCGTGTGATGCTAAATCGCCGTGTGATGTTAAATCGCCGATTGATGTTAAATCGCCGTGTGACATTAAATCACCTGTGATGTTAAATCACCGTGAGATGTTAAATCACCGTGTGATGTTAAATCGCAGTTTGATGTTAAATCACCGTGTGATGTTAAATCACCGTGTGATGCTAAATCACCGAGTGATGTTAAATCGCCGTTTGATGCTAAATCACCTTGTGATGTTAAATCACCGTGTGATGTTAAACCACTGTGTGGTGTTAAATCAATGTGAATGCCTGTACATAGGTTAGCTTAGATCAGTTAGATGAGTTTTATTGCAGCCTTTGAACCTTCCTTTTCAGCCAAGGTTGGGTCGGGAGCACTCCAGAGTAGTAACCTAAATTTTCATGTGAATGAATGAATGCGTATTAAATCACCATATTTTCAAATTTAATCACCTTTGTTTTGATGCTAACTCACCCATAGGCGGAGACCTGGGCCGAGAATTGGGGGGGGGGGACGGAAAGACGCGAAATCTTCCCGAAAAATTTCTGACGACCGGCCAAATCTGGAAAAAAATTCTTTTCGCCGCCCAAAAAGTTGATGACCTTTTTTTTTTTTTTAGTCATCCGGCCAAATCTCGGCGAAATTTTCTATTTTCGCCGCCCAAAAAAGTCTTGACGCTCAAACATTGGGGGGGACAAATGCATGGGCCGTCCCCCCAACACTTTTATTGGGGGACCGTCCCCCCTGTCCCCCCTAGGTCTCCGCCCATGAACTCACCGTGTGATATGAAATCACCAAGGATGATAATGACATGTCATAATAATTATATAAAGCGAAATTTCTGCCATCTTGCGACTAAATAAGTAGGCGTTTAACCTACCCTGTATAATTCTAGAGCTGGCTTTTTGTTATTGTTTCAGACTTCCCGAATCCCGAGTAAGCTACTGAGACGAATCGTTGGTTATCAAGCGCAGCAACATAACATTAACATTATCCGTTTGAGAAATAGCAGCGGCCATAAATTCCAATCGCTCCACATGTTTGTGGATTGCTTAGGTTTTATGCGATCACTTCTCTTATGAGTTGTTGACACGACAACGCAGATCTGCCGACAAATATAATATATTTATGTTTCGTGTGCTTTCAAACTGGATTTATTGGATGTCTGTTACAGTCTGTAGTCTGCATAGTGTACACCAAAGCGATTAGCATTTGACTAGTAACAAACATACTTACTTGCTAGTTACATATACAGCACTTAATTAGGCCTACAGTATGAACCTATAGGATGAAACTGTCAGGTTAAAAAATATACAAGCCGTAGGCCTATATGCCTAATTATAATGCACAACAACATTATTGTAAATCACTTAAATCATTAACAGTATTGCATGTCACATGTTTTCGTCGGCTATGCCATTCAGAGCGTTGAAAGACCTGACTAAATGGTACATAATGAAGGCCTATAGCCTACATTACTATTGAGGCCCAGACAGATGCTGTCAATATAGTCTTCAAAGATAGCTGGGCTACATGTTAGGTCTATTACGAAAGATCCCAGCAAAACCTACGGCAGGCATCTCGCAAGTGAGGCATTGAAAATTATCAAACGGAAATCTTATTCGATATATCATCGGATTCTTAACATGTCACACAGAAAACCAGTCTTAACATTTTTGTCGTATCCATCTGCGTGCCGTGCGGTACCATGTAAACGTTCAGATTAAGATAAGGACTTATAAACTGTTGCTGTGCCTGGCAAGACAAGACTAAGAGGTCGAGAAGGCAGACAAACCCGGATTGGAAAATATTTAGAAATACGGTCGTAAAGGCTAGAGTTTCCATCGAAGTATGCAGTAAAAGGAACGTAAGGATCTGAGAAATATCGCCAGCCATAAACATCGTTAATTCATTCTAATCGGACAGGTCTTTCACTTACAGGAAATTGCGAAACGAACTCCAAACGACACAGAGAGAGAGAGAGAGAGAGAGAGAGAGAGAGAGAGAGAGAGAGAGAGAGAGAGAGAGAGAGAGAGAGAGAGAGAGAGAGAGAGAGAGAGAGAGAGAGAGAGATTCAGAGAAATAGAAAGAGACAGACAGAGAGGGAGAGAAAAACTGAGAGTGAGAGAAAAAGATAAGGGGAAAACAGACAGATAGACAGGCAGATACAGAGACAGAGAGCAACAGAGACTGATAGAAACATAGACGGAGACAGTGACACAGAGACAAAGACATAAACACGGAGAGAGGGAAAGAAAATGACAGAGAGACAGACAGAGTGAATGCGAGAGAAGTGTCTGTTGCATGTGTGCTTGTGTGTGAAGCAGACATAGGTCCTGCAGCAAGCATGATAGTGAAGTGTACGAAGGAAAGCAATCCATGGGATCATGGATGATGAATGGAGGAAATCAACAGCATAATTATAGAGAGGAAATAGTAGACAGTAACGGATGCAACATTAAAAACTGCATCAAACATAACAAATAATTATTACCCGAAACATTATTTTAATTATTATATCAACACATTATCAAGTACGGAACTACAAATCGTATAGAGCCCATATACAATTATACATGCCAGGTGTTGGTTTTGCTGCCTTTGGTTTACTAGCATGTCTGTCTGCCTTTCAGTATGCGTGTGTATGGGTCTGTGTATGTGTCTGTGTCATTCGGTACGTAACTCTACTTCCCGTGGCACTTAGTAAAATCCAATAGTTCTTTTTTGTAAACGGTCTCTTCCCTCAGGCAGCAGCATCATCATCATCATCATCAGCATCATCATCAGCAGCGGCATCATCATCAGCATCAGCAGCAGCAGCATCAGCAGCAGCAGAGGTTCATAGCGTCCAATGACATCGCCATTCCCATAGACGTCTCCATCGCTACCGCTTTCTCTCCTTCATCCATCCGTCATCATATCCACAGTCCAGAAGCATCCGTCATATATATATATACTCATCCGCTGCAATCCTTCTCTTGCCAGCCTTTCTTCGTCCATCATAATTATTATGAGAACTTCTCATCAGTGTGTGTGTGTGTGTGTGTGTGCGTGTGTGCGTGTGTGCGCGTGTGTGTGTGTGTGTGTGTGTGTGTGTGCGTGTGTGTGATCAATCCGTATCTTTTGTTGTCTCCCTCTTATGTTTCCAACAGAAATCTTTCCTTTCCCACCCTATATCTGAGGGGCATATAAAATTATATGTACACACATACATGTATTTACATTATATAGACACACATACGTATATATACATATACATATACATATATATATATAGACACACAAATATATATATAGTTTATATACATACATTATACATATTCTGCATTTAAACGTCAACTTATAATCCATCTATCCATTCCGCTCCATTCATCCTTCCTACAATCCATCCATTTATGTATTAATCCATTCATTCATCCACCCATTCATCCATTCATACATTTGTCCATTCATCCATCCATCCACTCATCTATTCTTCCACCCACCACCCACCCACTCATCCATTTATCCATCCACCCATCCATCCATATGTACCGCGCAGCAAAAGCATTTGACTCCTACTGGACTTTGACTCTGTTCCATCCTAACAAACTTCCGCCTGAGCAACTGCAGCACAACATTCGGTTCCTATCTTATCGTGTACACTGCATTAGTGCCAGTGGCAGTTAATAGCATTATGTTGACGTTGGCGGTTGGCGTGCCTTCTGCGACTGGCTGCGGTGGTTGACAGGAAGTTCCTCGCTTTACTTCCCACCCATCCACCCCTCCCCAACCCCACCCACAAATCCATGTGATTCTAGTGACTGCCATGGCCACCTTCACCTCCACCTCGATTTCTTGCGACGAAGGCACAACAA
>OX457043.1:33005376-33027876 GCA_949752735.1 Lumbricus terrestris
CCCCACAGACAGACAGACGTGCATACAGACAGACATACAGATAAATAAGCAATTGTAGACAGACAAACAGACAGACGGACAGCGACAAACACACAGGCAGTCAGACAGATGGGATGGAAGGCAATATATAAAGTTTCGGCTTATAGAAGGATGGACAGAGGTAGACGGGCGGAGAATGTGAGATATGGTTACGACGTAGTAAAGGCATAGTATTACGTTGAGTCTATAGTCATTTACTCAGTTGTTAGTCGCTCCGAGTCTCCTGTGTCAGTAGTTGATTGTTGCGATGAAAACGAAAGAATCTCGATAGTTAGGGTGGGTGAGGGTGAGTGAGGGGTGAATGGGCATTATAGGATTTGGCTAGGAACTGAATTGATGGATGATCGATCATCAATGAGTCGTTTGGATGAGTACGAAGTGAGATGGATGAAGATCAGATATTATGTCGATTACTGCTAATATGATACCACCGTAACTTATAATTGACAATTTAAACTTATTTCACACCAGCTGACCTCACTCATGTTTACATTATCTGTCCTCGCCCATATTTACATTGTACCTGACCGAACCCATATTTACAATATCTTACCTCACCCATATTTACATCATGCCTGACCTCACCTATATTTACATTGCATGACTTCACCCATATTTACACTATCTGACCTTTCCTATATTTTCACTGCCTGACTTCACCCATATTTACATTATATCTGACCTCACCTATATTTACATTGCCTGACTTCACCCATATTTTACATTATACCAAACCTCACCTATATTTACATTGCCTGACTTCACCCATATTTACATCATGCCTGACCTCACCTATATTTACATTGCCTGACTTCACCCATATTTACAGTATCTGACCTCAATGGTTCAATTGCTCATCTTTATGTGGCCGATCTCCGTATTGTTCAAAATCTACAGAGTACAGAATAAGCTTATAGCCTTATCGAATCTTTAACCGACAGATTTCTACAGTTATTAAGATAAAGCAATTAAATGCTTGAAACACACTATGTAACTATAAACAGAGCTAAAAGCATTGATTAAGGTGTTACAAAGTCAAATGTCTTGCATAAATCTATAATTATAAAACGCTAAGATCAGATTTTGTGACCTTCAGATATAGCGGGTCTCCCCATTCAGGTGGCGAATCTCAGAGGGATTTTCCAGCTGCATTTGACCGCTGCCTATCTTGCTTTATACTTACTACCGACGCCTGGATGAAACACCTAACATCCATGGGCGCCTGCAAAAAAATTTGCAGGATAGGGCAAAACACGATGGCCACGGTTAAATTTCTTGGTAGCAAGATCGAGGTTGAAGCATGCGCATGCAAAGCAAGAAATTAAGAACACATGCATGGGGCTTTTCATAGAGGTTTAGAAATCTAAATTTCTCTGTTTCATTTTGTAATTTTTTATAGGTCTATGGATAGTCTCTTTACAGCAAAGAAATGCAAAAAATCGTTGTAGTTATAAAAAAGTAGGTTCCGAAAGAGACTCACTAAGCCCATAGAATGAATGAATGAATGAGTGAGTGAATGAATAAATGAATGAATGAATAAGTGAATGAATAAATGAATTAACAAATAAGTGAATGAATTAATAAACGAATGAATGAATGAATGAATGAATAAACGAATTAATGAATGAATAAGTGAATGAATAAGTGAACAAATAAGTGAATGAATAAATGAAAGTAAATGGGTTTCGGTTTCCCACGGGTAAGTGCCCCTCTTGCCCCTATGTGCGCGCGCCCAATGCCGCCCATACCAACACCTTGACGCAGCACTAATTAAGGGAACTCTAACTTTTTCCAACCGAGGATATTGTATCTCCCATACCATCTACTAAACGTGGCAATGGTCGGTTAAGTAACATCTGCAGCTAGTGTATACCAATTATTCTGCTATCCTTAACTGCATTACTGCAACACTCGCACTGTGGTTGTTCACTGTTCTTATAGCCCGACCCTCGAAATACTTCAATGCGCCATGTGGTTTATACCTTCGCCCCAACGAATGCAGTTATCGCCTTGCACTTAAACACCCTTAAGGACGTATTTCTTTTAGCCACTCTATAGTCGGACGATAAATAGTAGGCGGTGGCCTAAATTGCCTAATAATCATGCTAAACATGTGGTTTAAAAGAAATTTGAAAAAAGACTTTTAAAATGAACGCAAAATTCAAAACTCGTCAAGGGAGAGTTTTAAGTTTAACTGATGCATTTTACCTGACTTTTTCAGGTCTCTGCCTACAGGACTTCCATTCTCTTTGCTTTTCATAACCACTTCATCTCACCTCAACTAACGACTGCAGTCACTGGCGAGAGAAAGAAGAGAGACAGACAGAGACATACGAAGAAAGACGAAAGACAGACAGAGACAGACAGAGAAAGACGAGAGATAGAGAATTTTCTGAATTGGATAAAATACAATTTTGGATGTAACCTAGACTAATTTCCTAAACTGAACACTTCTTGCATTGATTGTTAAGGCTACGTGGCTGTATTAATAATAATAATAATAATAATAATAATAATAATAATAATAATAATAATAATAATAATAATATTAATAGTAATAATAATATTTATAGGAGAGTTTAACATGTATATATAAATATATAATATATATGTATATATATAACGGACGGTCTTCGTTGTTTGCTGTTGACAGCAAGAGGAGGAGATTAACAGCCTCCAGAAGCGGATCGTTCAGCTCCAGGCCGACGTGGAACAGGCCAAAGTTCAGCTGGAAGAGGCAACTGATAAGCTGGAAAACACTAACAAGCAGCTATCCAACGTAAATCATCCGTCATTCTTCCACCATGCACCTCCTCCTTCTCCTACACCTCCTCCTACTCTACTCCTCCTACTCTACTCCTCCTACTCCTCCTACTCTACTTCTCCTATACCTTCTCCTCCTCCTACTCCTACTCCTCCTCCTCCTACTCCTACTCCTACTCCTTCTACTTCTCCTCCTTCTTAGTTGTTTACCCCATTAATCGTTTCTCTTTTTCTTTCCAATTAATTTTGGATGCTGCAGTGGTGCTAACGGCGATTCTTCGTAATATTTTAGTTGTTACGGAACTATGGTTTCTGAAAGCAGTAGACCTGTTGTTTACAGACGCTGGCAATGTATCATGCATGTAAGTAGTAGTAGTAGTTGCAATTTAACGTCATTGTGTGGTAACAAAGACCTTTATCGATCGACACCCTCCTCCTTTATCCAGGCTTGGGACTGGCACTTGCAGAGTGCGACCAGTGGCGGAGTTATGCATGTAAGTTATGACAACGCTTTATAAATATCCTGCGGCGCCAGCTACAGGCTACAATTTTAGGAAGGGGTCACGTCGGGGTCATGGGAGGTATTCAGCAGGTCGAATAAATTAGATGTAAATATAAAGAAGTTACTAAAATGTCTAAAGAAGTTTCTGCAGGTCATGAGGCAGAATAAGAATAACATGGACGGTGTGTCAAGTGACTTTCCGCCACCTATGCTATTTCCGCCACCAACTTACCAGTCTCTCATTCCTCCGAATAGTCATTCTGCAAGAAGCGCTATATAAATGTAGGAACTTCGATGCAATACAATACAATGAAGGCGTAATACAAATGAATGTCTTATTGACATGGTGATACTTGGTTTTACGTAGGCTGAGGGTGAGGTCCAGACACTGACGAAGCGAGTGAGGGCGTTGGAAGAGGATTTCGAACTTACGGAAAGTCGTCTTCAGGCGGCCAGTGAGAAACTAGACGAAGCCATCAAGGCAGCGGACGAAAGCGAAAGGTCACCATCCACAGTGTTTATATATATATAATTTATATATATAATATGTATATATATGTATATACCTATATATATATTTATATATAGACCATCACATCATAAACAGTCGTCAGCTCTGCATTTATTAAACACACATGTAAAACTCATAAACACATCTGAAAATGCATTGACATCGAATCAATCACGTGATCATTGATCAATGAACTACAGCATGATTCATTCGCAACTATAATCGAAGACTTCTTTCGCAATATATATATATATATTATATATATATATATATATATATATATATATAGAGAGAGAGAGAGAGAGAGAGAGAGAGAGAGAGAGAGAGAGAGAGAGAGAGAGAGAGAGAGAGAGAGAGAGAGAGAGTGAGAGAGAGTGAGAGAGAGAGAGAAAGAGAAAGAGAGAAAGCGAGGGGAAGAGAGAGAAGGAGAGAGAAAGGGAGGGGAGGGATAGAGGGAGGGAAGGAGGCCTATAGAACCGCTAGCTGAGCTGTAGCCTAAGTATGACATCGTTTGAATCGCGTTGCTGTCGACTAACCAGCCTATACTAAATAATAAAATTATTTGCTGAAAAAGTTAGACGAGGAAATGAATTCATGTTGCAGAGGAAGAAAGGTTCTGGAGAATCGGAATTTGACAGATGAGGAGCGAATCTGTCAGCTGGAAAAGGAGCTGGAAGCAACCATCCTCCTCGGGGAAGATTCCGATCGCAAGTATGAAGAGGTCAGAAGACTTAGGTAGAATTGTAGACTACGAATAAAAAGACAATCGTCGAAGTTTCACCAATAATATCAAAAAACAAGTCATTTATACTGCAAAAGAATTATTTTTGTCAGTATGGAATCTTCAACTCAAGATGTATGAGCACTGACTGCAGTCATGTTTCATTTCTTCATGCATGCGAAAGACATGTTCATGTAGGTTCATCCAGACATAGGCCTGCCATTCATGCAAGTTATAACGAAAAAAGTATGTAGCGTATGTGAAGGAGTGGACACGTTATTGTTCATGACAAGCCATGCCAAGAGTATAGTCCTCGGATGAATGGATGAAATAGTAGATCAGCCAAAGACCCATGCAATACCATGCAATACCATGCAGTCACCAAGCGTTACAATTATTATTCAATGAACAGTTTCAAATGCGCGCATACGTTCTTATAGCGTCATGATATAATAACTATCTCTCATAGTTATATGCAACTATAGCTCGACTTTGCATTATGCATAGAGTAGTAGACTAGCATAATCAGTATTATTATACAGTAGGTCCACAAGTAAGAAACTATAAAGCAACATTTCGAACTAGAATCGTCGAACGAATGTCGTTTCTAAAAATAGGGATAAGCCTACAAACTGTTTTACAGCTGGTGCATTCACTAATATATATATATATATATATATATTATATATATATATGTATATACTCACTATATAGTCGACTTATTACGATGCGTTTGGGTGCGTAGGCTGCGAGGAAACTGGCGGTGACTGAAGTGGATCTGGAAAGAGGCGACGCTCGACTGGAGGCTGCAGAAGCGTAAGTCCATTATCACTTATATTCTTATAACATTATACAGTGTTTTATAGAAATATATGGGGTAATTGTATTTTGAATATTCTACGATTCTACGTGCATTTTATAGGTACATGTCTACATGTATGCATTCGGTAACGATTTCAGGCTAAACGCGCTGCAGGAAAACTGGAAAAGTTAAGCGAGGAAAGACTGGAAATTTTAAAATGAGGCATTCATGCACCGGCACACACACACACACACACACACACACACACACACACACACACACACACACACACACACACACACACACACACACACACACACACACACACACACAAACACACACACACACTGACATATACATATCATACAGAAGTTTTATTCAGAAACCAACAGTGGACTCGTGACTATACTAGAGTTTCTATGGAGTAGGCTTACTGCCCACAATGGCAAGTTGCTGGATAAAGTCCCATATAAGAGCGCACTTTCACTTTGATTCTAACAAATGTCCAGAATGTGATCTCTTCTATAGCCAAACAATCAGAAACGTATGTTACATGATACATCATACATGTCATAGACTGGAACATTCATGTGACTGACTTAAGTGTAGTGTAGGCCGTAACTGTAGTGTGTAACATTGACTTTTGTGTCGTCATTCATCGTTTTTCATATTTTAGCCAATTCCTCCCGTATCCCTTGTCTTTTCCCGCAAGGAACACTTTGGGAAACGTTGTACTGCGTGATGCGTGACACCGAACGGTCCTATACAGCACAAATAAGAAATTGCTCAAATAATTGTTTCAAATGAGTTCACAATCTTCACGACGCTGACTATACGACGCTGAGTGCGAGGAATCCTAAAACTGGACGAAGAAACTTGTCAGAATTTGCTTCTGGTATAATTTACATGAGTGTTAAAATGCGTTGACTCTAATGATCGTAGCCTAATAATTGGTGGGATGTAATTTTTGCAGAAAGATATTAGAGCTGGAGGAGGAGTTGAAGGTCGTTGGCAATAACAAGAAATCCTTGGAGATTTCGGAACAGGAGGTCAGTGGTACCGCAGCTGGACATTTTTTCCAGTTACACAATCGAGCAATTTCACTCCAACTTGTTGTCGCTGTTTTGAGGAAAATTTTCTAGACCAATACTTAAAATACTCTCGTAAAGTCGCAATAATGATTCAACGCCCACCAAAGAGGCTTTTCTTAAGTCGTGTGAATAGCCGTTCGCATGTGAAAAGCTTTACTCGTCCGATGTCAGATCTCTGCATTAACAGATTTTGTCTTGCTCAAGAACATTCAGAAAACTTTAAAGTCTTTCCATACGCAGCACAGATCCAACCAGCAGCGCCTCTGAGTAGGCTTCTTGAAGGGGCGCTATATAAATTTTCAAAATGAACGAATGAACAAACAAGCCGTTGGGAATTTTTATTTGAACCTATTGCCTATCTGTCTTGATGTTCATATAACGGTTATAACCGATGTTGCATAACTGGGGCTTGTATACTTTGTAAATCGCGCTGTTTGAGCCCTACACGTGTAAAATGCCCAACAATATTCTATTCTAAGAAGCCGCCTTCGTTCCGTGGACCTATTGTGGCTCATCATGTGTTGCTTACCGTGGACGCCCAGAGTTGTCCTTTGTAACTCTATAGTCTATATCAGCGGTTCCCAACCCGTGGCCCGTGGGCCAAAAGTGGCCCGCCTGGCCTACAAAAATGGCCCGCAGCATCTCAATGAATTAAGAAAAATATTTCTAAAAATTGACAATTTGGACATGATAGAATATATAATTCCTTTCTATTACAAATTATTTTATTTGGACGTTAATAAATCGCATCAAACATTCTTTTTTGAGTCAATTATAACAATTTTATATGCCTTTGGCTAATTAAATTTTAGCCTTGTGGCCCCCTAATGTCCTTCAACTAAGAAAAAGTGGCCCTTGTGTCCTCCAATTTGAAAAAGTGGCCCGAGAGTCAAAAAGGTTGGGAACCACTGGTCTATATCGTCACCTGGTGTCAGGCTGGTGATCAGTAGTTCAGCAGTCACTTGTAAGTTTTGATGAAAAACGACAGAACATCTGTTGCAAAATTATAAACAACAAAATAATAGCCATGCCTTGCATAATAACAAAGACAATACAGCCTACACACATATCAGGGCTTCAGTCTGTGTTGTAGAAGATGGTATATCGTTAATAGCTAATCTTCTAATCTACCAGGTCGCATCTGAAGACACTGTCGCAGAAAGGAAGGGACCATAGGCCTAATGATCATCAGTTAAATTCGTAGCTGAGATTTGCAACAGAAACTAACGAGTTGAAAATGAGGATAGAAGGTTTTGTTTTTTATGGTGCTGACTAAAGACTGACGCCGCTGTAATTCCGTCTAATAGCGTGCCTACTTCCATCCATCCAAATTTGTTTAAATGAACAGATGACTTTGTCTGTGCAGGCTGCTCAAAGGGAGGAACTCTACGAAGAACAGATTCGCGATCTAACGACGAGACTAAATGACGTAAGCATAATTATTATAATTACGCAATAATAATGGTAACCATAATAATTTTGTTCTTTATTGAATTTATTCCGACAATAATTATTGTGATGACGTTAGCATAATTATTATGATGACATTAGCATAACTATTATGATGACGTTATAGCATAATTATTTATGATGACGTTGGCATTCACGTAATGACGTATAGGGCCTACACAGACTTTTGTAGCAGCATACGTTAATCTAAATACTTGCTACAGTGACAACTCAACCGTTATTCCCGCCTTTTCTAACACCCTCTCTTGAATCCGGTGATGTCAGCAGGCCATTTAGATATTAGTAGTAGGAAAGTGGATATTTTGGCTCATTTTATCCCAACCATGGTTCAAAAATATCCCAACCCATAACCATGGTTCAAAAATATCCCAACCCATAACCATGGTTCAAAAATATCCCAACCCATAACCATGGTTCAAAAATATCCCAACCCATAACCATGGTTCAAAAATATCCCAACCCATAACCATGGTTCAAAAATATCCCAACCCATAACCATGGTTCAAAAATATCCCAACCCATAACCATGGTTCAAAAATATCCCAACCCATAACCATGGTTCAAAAATATCCCGACCCATAACCATGGTTCAAAAATATTCCGACCCATAACCATGGTTCAAAAATATTCCGACCCATAACCATGGTTCAACTTTTACCAACACACAAATTTATTTTTTTTCCTGGTGTATATAAAATGACAAAAAAATTTTTTTCTTGATCCAGCATGCACCACCCCATAACCATGGTTCAACTTCTACCAACCACCCATAACCATGGTTAAAATTTTACCAACTTCTACCAACCACCCCAAACCATGGTTCAACTTCTACCAACCACCCCAGCACGCGCCTATGACTCATCGCGTCAGAAATTCACAGTAGTTTCGATGATGAGTCATAGGGTGATTACGTCGGTTGGGAAATAACCCATCATCACATAACCACTAAGTCTCCATTATCTACCCACGAATTAAAAGACTCCGGATAACCTAACCATTTTACGAGTGATTTCTTCCCGCGCTTCCTGATAATTTTTTCAATCCTAAATATTTCTTGAGTTGTCTTCTGTAGCTCCTGTTCATAAAAACTCCCCTGTATTTCCTCGCCATTTGAATCAGTAATCTTATAAGTTGGTGGAACCGTGTATTGAACTCCAGACACAGTAAAAACTTCTTCCGTCCATCTAGGTGTGTATCCCTTCTCAAAAATATTCTTCTTCTTAGTTATTCTAACCTTATCACCAATTGAAAACTTTGGTATAATAGGTTCCGAAATCTCTTTACCGTATAAATTCATAAATACAGTTTTTTCATTCACTTTCATACTAGCCTTGGCGGGAGTCATTTTAATCGAACCGTGCCTTGTATCGTTGTAGCGGCTAACCATCTCGTCTAAAATATCGATGTAAAGCCGGCTGATATGGAGAAGTTCGAACTGATGAAAACGATCGAATCGAAGGCTTCGCTGTTAGTTGGGTACAGGGCACATCAATCCGATACTATAAACGTTGAGCAGGCGTCTACTTTTACCTGGAAACTTGGCTCCAAGGCATCATCTGAGAAACCTAGGTACATAATTATAGGTTTTCAAACGGATCGTGACGGCAATCAAGCTATGAATCCTTCCGTTTTCGATCATTGTAATCTGAAGAACATGTATGTGATGATGAATCAGGAACGATACCCAGCCGTCGATTATAACCTATCATTCCCGAATCAACAGTTCTCGCGAGCGTACCGAGAAGCGTCCACGTTTAGTAAAAAATTCTATGGAATGAGCGAACTGTTAACGCAAAGTAATATCACTCCAGCAGACTTCAAAGATCTGTTCCCAATTATGGTGTTTGATGTGAGCAAGCAATCAGAGCGTTTGAAGGGCTCGACAGTCGATATCATGATCAAAGCTACTTTTAATGATGTGGTGCCAGCTCGAACGCAAGCTTATGCAGTGATAATTTGCGACAAGTTACTCAAAATTCAATCGGATGGTAATAAAATGAGCGTTGTGAATTAAAAAAATATCTTGTACTAAAAATATAAATTCAAAACTAAATGTAGTTTCGAATTTAGGGTCGTAAGTATGCGGCAGAAAAGTCATGGGCTTCAATGTTTACAGCAGCGTTTGCTATAACAGCTATCTCGAGGTAGTCGGTATTAGTTAATCGAACTAGACAAGTACCCGATACATTATTATTCGCTCCAGCCGTACCCCCACCACCGAAATCACCTCCACCGCCGGGCATCTTCATGTACACCCTCCCATTTTTGATCAAGGAAACATTACCAGAAGTTCTAACAGTATCGGCGTGAAATTCCACAAACACCGAAACCATATAACATCCAGCTTTCTGAGGAAAGAATCGTTGCAAATTGATGAAACAATTATCCGGATCGAATCTTTTTGTATTAAAATTTACTGTCGTGGAGGTGCTGGCGGGAATAGCCTGGGCAGCGGAGGTGAAAGCACTAAACGCCGGGCCAAAGAATCGGTTGGTAGTGGTTACTGCTGAAGCAATTTGTCCGTCAACATATTTTTTATTTGTCAAATGATTATCGTTGGATGGAATGTTATCGTGATTCGTTATCAAATCTATGGTTTGTCCGTAACTTACAACCTCATCCATTCCAGCATCTGGATTATTCGTTATAGGAAGGCCTATGATGCAGTAGCCATTCATATTTAGATCTCCAGTAGCCGGGTTTGCTCCATCCACCCTTAGAAAAGTATTGTTGACTTGGGATAATGTGATACCCCCTGCTATTACTCGTGGCGCTGATCCACCATCCATTCGTCCAAATATATCAACAGGCATTTTATATAATTAAGATTTTTTCCCAGTCGCTATTGTCGAAGGAATGCGATGGAAAAATCCTTAGCAACTATACCTACAGCGGCGTGTGAATAAACGCCTATCTCGAGGTAATCGTTTTCGGTTAGATAAAGTATGGTACTACCAGTTGCATTGATAGTTGAACCTGAGGCACCTACTCCACCCGCAATTTGCATATGCACCCCTCCATTTTTATACAGGTAAACGAAACCCGAAGTAGCACCGAATAAACGAAATTCTATGTGCGTCGAAACGAGATAGCAGCCGGCTTTGTCAGGAGAGATCTTATTCCATCCTACGCGATGGCGTATATCTCTTTCGAATCTTGCTATATCGAAAGAAACTTTTGTGTGAGTTTCGGCGCGTATGACTTGCGTAGCTGAAGTGTACATGCTAATCATAGGTCCGATTGCTTTCGTGTCGACATATTTTTCAGCCGTTGCATCGACGTATTTCTTATTAGTCAAATGATTATCGCTCGACGGCACATAATCGTGATTCATTATCAAATCTATAGCTTGCCCCTGACTTAGAGCCTCATCCATTCCTGCATCCGGATTATTCGTTGTAGGTAGACCTTTTATCACATGGCCATTCATATTTAGATCTCCAGTAACAGGGTTTGCTCCATCTCGTCTTAGAAAAGTATTATCGGCTTGAGTAAGTGTGACACCGCCTGATATTACTCGTGGCGTTGATTCGCTAACCATTTGTCCAAATATGTTTACAGGCATTTTATTACGCGATAATATTTTTAGTACAATTCATTTATAACTTCTTGAAATTTACAACCATCGTTCATCGTCTTTTTCAAAACATACAAACAAAGATGACCGCAAAAGACTTCATTATCCGGTTGAATTCGTTCACTGTTGTAGTAGATGGGACTGTGTAAATACTTTATCAATTCCGTAGGTGGAGGTAGACCATAACTATCAAAATATATTTTATCCTTACCGTTCTTTAAAAAAGATACCCAGTGTGATCCAACCCCATTAGAATCGTCCAAGTTTAGTATCCCGCACTCGTTCTGTTTAGGTTTCTTTGGTAGTTCATCTCTGAGAAATACGCCGCTGAAGTTCTTGATATTTAGTTTTTTCGCGGCGTCAATCAACTGTATGTTGGAAAGTGGAGAATTAGGAAGAACTACATTTATATCTTTGTATGTCTCAAAGCTCATTTTTATTTATTTCTTCTAAATATTTTATAAAATCATACGCTTTTTCCATCTGCTCTATTTTGTTCGCTTTTTGCATATTTTTTTCCAATAGCACCGGACGTATATTCAACCAATTCACAGCTTTATCAAGTTCTTTTTCATCTGACAAGTCGAGCGATGATATTGGTAAAACAAAATCGAGATGCCAAACCGAACCGTAATTGTCCATGTTCATACCGTCTTCAAACTGAAATTCAATCCATTTCGTAAATGTTTTAAGGCCGATGCCGATTTTACTTTTGAGACACATTGGGATTTCCATTTTATATATTATGAGAATTTTTAATATTATCTAAATGTTTTGCTTCTACGCAGGCGAGATAATATTTATGCCTACAATCTTTGCATTCATTAGCATATCCATCTTTCTGAAATCGATTTTTAACGTATTCCGATATGTTCTTCTCTATTTTGCATCGGCTGCACACTTTTCTATCCTTTGTTTCTCTGTTCTCTAGCATTGCATATTTATGCGCACGTTCCTTTGCTTTGGTATTATGACACATTTTGCAGCTCGAATAACATCCGTTCCTTTTTGATTTATCTTTATGAAATTCGTCTAAACTTTTTTCAATTTTGCAATTGGAACACACTTTTCTATCCTTTGTTTCTCTGTTCTCTAGCATTGCATATTTATGTGTACGTTCCTTTGTTTTGGTATTATGACACGTTTTACAGCTCGGATACCTTCCGTTCCTTTTTGATTTATCTTTATGAAATTCGTTGAAGCTTTTTTCAATTTTGCAATTGGAACACACTTTAGACTCTGCCATTTTATATTAGAATTTTTTTTCTTTAGCCTAAGTCGTTTTCATCTAAATGTTTCATAAAGTAACGAGCTTTCACTTCCTGCAATATATATAACCATTGATCTATTTTATTAGATTTTTGCATATTTTTTACCGGCAGCAGCGGGCGAATATTCTTCCAATTCATGGCTTTAAAAAGTTCTTCTTCATTGAGTAAGTTAAAAGATGATAGGGGTAGAACGTGGTCGAGGTGCCAAAATGAGCCGTAATTTGGATAGTCATCCCTTCATCTAATTGGAATTCGATCCACTTGGTAAATATTTTAAAGTCAAGGCCGATGATTTGCCGCGTCGTTTGTGACTTCGACTTGCCTTTTAATGCAGCACCGAGCCTATGCCTCATATTTTCGAGGAGTTTAAACTCAGGATCATATAGCTTTCGAGCTTTAGAATACGCGTTATTATATTTACTTTTACATTCAATACATATGTTAGCAAGCCCGTCTTTACAATATCTATTTTTGACAAATTCTATTATGTTCTTGTCCATTTTACATCGGTAGCAAACTTTTTTAGATTTTGTTTCCCTCGTCTCAAGCCTCGAGTATTTTTGGCTAAGTTCCTTCGCTTTGGTATTCTGACACGTTTTGCAGCTAGAATAATATCCGTTCTTTTTTGATTTATCTTTATGAAATTCGCAGAAGCTTTTTTCCATTTCACATTTGGTACACATTTTAGACTCTTTCATTTTTATATTATATTTATTCTTTAGCTCAAGTAGTTTTCAATAAATAGTGGCCATAAGCCAACGTGCTTATACCATCGTTCATTATCGCTCTTTTATCATATTCAGCAGATAGCGCGACTTTATTAATCTCTTCAGTGTAGATATCGTGATGATGGGATCTGATGACATTCATTTTTCTCGACTGTTCTTTCCTCGTAAACAGGCAATCTCGATAGTCATCGTGGGTGATTGACTTCTTGACAACGTTTTTCTTAACGCCCTTACATTTTTTATGGTCTATGCCTGCTATTTTGTAACTGTACAACTTGGATCTCAACCCCACGAATTCCTCAATCTGTTTACCAGCTGCTTCGTCCTTAAACATTCCGATGACCTTTTTGTTGATGCTAGTGTAGATACCAGAAGGATGGTCCTTAGCATAGTCACTTGTGTCAAATCTACTTCTAACATCGGGTGCTATATCAGCATAAAAATCGTCGGTCTTAATTTCATAGGCTAACGAATCAGTATCTGTAAAAAGTAACTTCGCCCTATCCCCATACTTATCCTTGATGTAATTATAATGAAATTGATACATGAGCGTTTTACTCAAGTCTAGGATGCACATACCAAGATATATCGGTTTGTTATAGAGCAACGAAGTTTTTTTCATGTGAATGGCAATTAGGTTCTCGTCGAAAATAGTTCGTCTGTCATAACTCGTTTTCGCCACTAGTTTTATGGCTTGCTTCTCGCTTGAAACTAATTTTATATCTACGCGGGACTCTATATTTTCACAAGTTTTACCAAACACGCTATTGTTCATAAGTTTAAAAAAGTCTTTCTCGAAATCGTTTGTGGCTTTGGTCCTCAAGTTAGTATTTAGATCGATATATTTTTTCAACCAGGCGCTCTCTTCAAATTTAATTCCTCGATGAATTTTGGTAATCTTCAAACCTAGGCTTTCATACTGCTTCAAATTTTCATAATGGGTTATGTACTTTACTTTGTCATTCAGGTTTGGGATGAGTTTAGGAACCGTTGAAGATTCAGGCGTGATATTCTCAGGGGCAAGAGGGTAGTCGTTGTGAAGATCGTGTAAATCTTTTGAATATTCCAAGTCCACCTCCAATGTACACGGTATCGATCTCCAGTCGTTTAGCTCATCATTTGTCATCCACTTGAACCCGTGAGTTGGAAGTTTCTTACACATTGCCCACCCATACAAATTGTTAGCGTCCAAATAGGTTATAAATTGTGAAGGCTTGCTTTCGTCAAACGTGGACATGTACTTATTATTTGCTTGCCCAAAACGATGTGAAATTGTGCTAACACCACCTCTTATCCCATGTTTAACCATTAGTATCATATCGTAATCGCTCAATAATTCTAACTTTACTTCAGTCAACTTTAATGAGGCATCCCATGCTAGTCCAGGAGAAGTGTAATACCAGGCGGGATCCAGGTTGTAGTTCTTCATGCAGACGTCTCTAAAATTCTCAAAGACATCGGCGAGCAGGAGAACATCACTCACGTTATATAAATCGTGATATTCTCTGAATGTTTTGAAACCAAATTCTTCCCATACCACCTGTGCATGGTTGTAATCTTCGTCACTGATACCCGAGTCGTTTAGTTTCGAATAGAATGCTGACTTTGGCGGTAGTTCTGTTTCATTCAATTGATCGATGGAGCTAACGTGG
The DNA here is from genome assembly GCA_949752735.1 of Lumbricus terrestris. NCBI lineage: Eukaryota > Metazoa > Annelida > Clitellata > Crassiclitellata > Lumbricidae > Lumbricus > Lumbricus terrestris. Next base: position 33,020,504 of record OX457043.1, read on the forward strand.
TCGTAAGGGTACACCCCTTTTCTCAGCAAGAGATCGAGCTGATTGCCGGAGTAGTACTTGCTTATATTTTTACACTGGTCTTTGCTAAGGTTCTTCGATAATGCGTCGAGACCCGCTGGCATGAATCTAAAACTATCGATGAAACGTAATTCACACTTGACCTCTTTCTCTTTCCCTTCTTTGTTAATAAACTTATCGACTACAACATCTCTGCTAAATGAGATATACTTTTCTTCATTGCAGGGGATGCATTTAATCTGTTCATTATTACCACCCCGTAATTTCTTCACGAATAGATGGCTATCGTAGCCGGTTAGATTATGGAATACTACTGGGAAAAACTTGGGGACTCTATACTTTAGATTACAAATCTTGTGAGCGGCGCCTCTGAATTTCCCAGTAAGATGGCAGTGGTCTCTTACTCGTATGTCATTATCATCAACACCATCAGAGAACTCACCCCCGCAGATATGGCAAACAGTAGCCGAGTAGTATAGCTCCTTGTCGTCCTTTCCAAATATCATTTTCTTTGGGAATTTAAATTGATTATAAATATCTTTTACTTTCTCTACAAGACTGTCAATAAATATCTGCGCTACATCATCGTCTTCGTTCTTCGCTGTGAACGTTACAGGAGCTTGCGAATATAGGTCATCGTCGAAACATTTTATATGGTAACAAAACGAGCTAGGAGTATGTTTCTGGTATTTATTGGTGTAAGACGTGCTGGGATCGGGTTGGCATGTATCGATCGGTTTAATGAAGGATTCGAAATCCGCATAGATAATAAAAGGTACTCGCATTTTTCGATAATAATTTTTAAAACTCAACATAGTTCCTGGGCTTGGGAGTTCTATTCGTTGAGCGTCATGTTGGGAACAGTACTCGATGTGTTTTTTAAGCGAACCTAGCTCTCTATATCCCTGCAAACATCTTTTACAATAGTGCATTGAATGAGTAGACTTGTCTGTTTGCGCGGCCATCAGTCTGTTGAAATTCTTGATCCAACAATAATGCTTCTTTTCATCATCAGAAATAAGTAAGAGATCAACACACCTATCATTCTCATGTTTTGATATGTATATTGGGAATAAGCTAACATCTTTTTCATAACCAAAAACATTGATACTAATGTTATTATTTCTCTCAAATTTACTTATCACATTAGCATCCGCTGCTACAGGGAATTCGATTCCATACCAATTAAGCTTCTCAGATTGTCTAATTAATTCTTTCGTGATTCTTTCTGAATTCTTGTCAACTGGGTTTACGGCTCTTGTTATACACCACTTGAAACATTCTTCATCTTCGTTTTTCATATTAATAATGGCCTTTTTATTTGCTAAATACTCGGGAAGCTGAATATATGAACTACCTTTCAATGGTTTGTATACCACTGTATCGATATCCAAGTGCAAAACGGCCTTGAATCGCCAATTGCTACCCCGCATCTGATAACTCGCCATACTCTCCTTAATTTTATCCACCGCGTTGGTATATATTTCCTTCACATCGGTTGCTTCTAAAATAATATCAGTCTTTGATTTGAAATTAGGCTCAGCCGTTGTTATTTCGCCGGATTTCAGGTCTATTTTCTCCATTACACACATGAGATTGAGTTGAACTTTTACCCCTCGATTTTTCGTTAACAGCCTAACTACATGCGATCTTACAGCCTTGAGAAAAGATTCAACATCGATCCTGTTGTTGCCCTCGATCGTGTATCTTTTTGTAAACCCTTTGATAGCCGTCGCTGCCTCTCGAAGTTTGAACTTATGAACGGGTGGTTTTATTTGAGGGGGTAACTGACTAATCTCACTACTCAACCAATCTGGGAAAGATTGATTTTTCGTCTTCAAAAATTTCCAAGTATGATTAGACAATAATGCCTTAAGTCCCTCTTTTCCTAATTTTGAGTATCCTTTTTGGTGTCTCTTTTTTGCAATTTCTCGCAATTCTCGTACAGTGCCGGGAGTACACGTTGGAGCCTTGATGACTGGTTTCTGAGCGCCTAGTCGATCTCCATGCTCTATGAACGCGATAAGTTTCGTTTTGGGCAGTTTTGAGTATCCTTTTTGTCCTCTTTGTTTTGGAATTTGTCGCAATTCTTTCAGAGTATACAATGTGTAGTCCATTTTATATTGGATTTTCTTGTCTTTAAGTCGAGTTGAATATTCCATTTTTTTCAGTTATTTTATATACACAAGAGGAAAAAAATTTTTATGATTAAGTGACTCATCATCGAAACTACTGGAAATTTCCGCATGATGAGTCATAGGCGCGTGCTGGGGTGGTTGGTAGAAGTTGAACCATGGTTATGGGTGGTTGGTAGAAGTTGAACCATGGTTTGGGGTGGTTGGTAGAAGTTGAACCATGGTTATGGGTGGTGCATGCCGGATCAAGAAAAATTTTTTTTTGTCATTTTATATACACCAGGAAAAAAAATAAATTTGTGTGTTGGTAAAAGTTGAACCATGGTTATGGGTCGGGATATTTTTGAACCATGGTTATGGGTTGGGATATTTTTGAACCATGGTTATGGGTTGGGATATTTTTGAACCATGGTTATGGGTTGGGATATTTTTGAACCATGGTTATGGGTTGGGATATTTTTGAACCATGGTTATGGGTTGGGATATTTTTGAACCATGGTTATGGGTTGGGATATTTTTGAACCATGGTTATGGGTTGGGATATTTTTGAACCATGGTTATGGGTTGGGATATTTTTGAACCATGGTTGGGATAAAATGAGCCAAAATATCCACTTTCCTACTACTGATATTCACCATCATATTTATGCAGTCTGCGCATAGTCATCTAAAAGCGAAGTTTACGTCAGATTACATTTTAAAATAACAATTTGATGACGTATTTGGTGTGTCTGCGCATGGAACTCTCACCTAACTAACCACAGGCCTCGTTATCATGTTTGTTGAGATAATGTAGGCTACGACAACGGCATTATAATAGGTCTGCCGCCTACGCACGACTGCTTTGTCTATCCACGAAAGAGTCGGATAGATCTAATATACAGGGACAAGGTGGGCCAGAAAAGACCCCTAAGTTTGTTTTGGCAATATCTTGGTCAGAAGTATGAATTTGTAAATGAAATTTTACATGATTAAAGGTAATTCACATCTATATGCAATGGCCAAATTTCACAAAGGAACTTCAAACAAAACTAAAGTTACATCACTTTCAGTGAGTCCACCCCCTGTTTTTTTTAAGGATTCAAAAACCTAATGCAGCAGAAAGTAATAGGGCCTATACAATTGGATTAAATCTTAGTCAAGACGACTTAGTTCAAACTTTAGGTAAATAGATCACCTGGCTAATAAAATGAACGAATGGTTTAAAACTGTTAGGCACTATGTGAGATTTTAAAAAGCGTCTCTACAAAGGAAGCAATGAAATTTAAGCAGGGCTGTTTTTAAGGAATTTTTAGAACTGCACGACCCCTTTCCTTCTCCATCTTCCATGGTAAATTACTTCCAATCGGATGACAATGACCTTTTTGCTAGTTTTAACTGCACAAAACGTGTGACAGAACTGCTTCTACAACTGCGCAAATCCATTTAGAACTGCACATTTTGTGTACAACTGCACGTTAAAAAAGCCCTGAACTTAAGTTTAAACGAGAACTCGTCGCTTCTTGTAGGCGGAAAACCGAGCAACTGAAGCCGAGAAGATGGTCAACAAACTTCAAAAGGAAGTTGATCGACTCGAAGGTCACTTATCGTTAAATCATATCTTAAAGTTCTGTTTAGTCCAATTCTTAACAATTTCTAAACAAACGTTTGTGAGTGGAAAAGAGCGGGAGGGAGAGGGAGAAGATAAGGGAGATAGAGGGAGGAAGGGAGGATGCTGGACTTAGTGCCATAGATTGTTAATATAATTACATGTATTTCATGGAACTTGATGGAAGATTGATTAGAGCACTAGAGTGAAATATAGGAAGACGAATAAGACGAAGGAGGAGGAGGAGGACGACAACGAGGAGGAGGAGGAAGAGGAAGAAGAAGAAGAGAAGAAGTGGAAGAAGAAGAAGAAGAAGAAGAAGAAGAAGAAGAAGAAGAAGAAGAAGAAGTGGAAGAAGAAGAAGTGGAAGAAGAACAGGAGGAGGAAAAAGAGGAAAAGGAAGAGGAGGTAAACTAAAAAGAGAAAAGAAGAACAGTATAAATATAAAAAGGAGAGATCGAGGCTTTGTCCTTTAAGAAACAAGTCAAACAACTATCACGGGCGTAAAGAGATAGCGATTTGATGTTAAGTAAGTAAGTAAGAATACAGGGTACAATTTCGGGAGCAAGGGCAAGGGGAAGACCGAGGATGGGATGGATAGCTAACATCATCGCGTGGATGGAACTACCATTCGAGAGGATACTGAAGGAGACGGAGGACAGGAAAAAGTGGCGAAAGCATGTCCATGAAGCGACCAACCCTCGAATCGAGGATGGTTAAAGACAAGACAATACAAGTAAGTAAGAAAGCAGAGCCTTTATTACTCCATTTGCAAACGCACAATGGAACAATGGTGATTTTAAAAAAAGATAGCGGGTGGGCGGTCTGCCATGTCCATCGTCATCTTATATTCCCACCAGTTAGCCTACTTATATATCTGCTTTTTGACTATGAGGGGGTGGTCATAAATGCAGCAGCTGATATCTTGAAACCGGTTTCTGTTCTGTCCCGGATTTGAACCACTGATGATGATAATCCAGTAAGGCGTCTAGCCACATAGACCACTCTCAGACGCCCTGCACTAGAATTTAGTCGTCATCGTTTTGTTTTATTGCTGTTTTTGGTTGATTTTGCAGAGGACCTTGCGGGAGAAAAGGACAAATACAAACTCATCAGCATTGACCTTGATGCCACATTCGCCGAACTCACCGGCTTCTAAAGCAGAGAAATTGACGCCGAGTTACACGCACCATGCATACAGTATCGCGTCGTATTTGAGAATTTATAAAGCGCCTCTTGCAGAAGGCCTACAATGCACTCAGAAGCGGTCTCGACTGTGCATTAACTTTAGCAGACAGACGAACGAATTCAATCAAACCAAGATGCCACACAGACAGACAGACAGACAGACAGACAGACAGACAAACAGACATACACATAGGCTAACGGAATCACAGGATGGACAGACGAACAGAATGGATACAGTATTTGATATATTCAAAGTTCGTTCACGTTTTCAAAATGCGTTCTCTCAGTAACGGCATCATATTTCTTCATAACATTTTTTCAGTATATATCGAGAGGTGTTGTACATAAGTGTTATATAATTTTTATGTGCACTTAATATAGCGCCCCTTCAAGGTTCTTAGCCTACTCAGAGGGGACTCAAAGGAGGGTTTCCACCGAGCCCCACCCCTTACATATAGTATATCCGACGTTTCCCTGTAAATTTGTGTATAAGAGTCACTCTGCTGAGACCCTACTTGTTCATTTCCTATCTCATTCATGCATTCATTCATTCGGACATTTATATAAGCTTATAATATATTATATATATATATATATATACATACTAGCTGGGGTACCCAGCGTTGGCCCGAAAATTTAGGATTCGCCCCGCTCCCGGCCAGTTGCCTACTTCCCCATCCTCACTTCATCCCATCCTCACTCCTATAGTCCCTATGGTGCACCTCACTTATTTTACCCATCCCACTCACCCACCGACCCACTAGCCCACCGGTCTACCTTGCCTCCAGCTCTCTGGGGTACTCTGAATTGCCGATAAATTTCACTTTTGGACCACCCGAACCCACCCCAACCGCCCGCTCCCCACCCACCTCACCCAGCACCACCACACCCCGAATTCCATCGGGTGCCAACTCCTCCGGAGTCTATAACCGGTACGTCACCCCCTGAAATTTCGTCTCACCGGAAATTTTTCTTCCCCCCTCTCCAAAAAATAACACCCTGCCCCACGCGGCCTCTGCAGGGCGCGAGGTGTGCGTTGGGTGGGAACGAGGTGACCCCGGTAGCACTCTGTCTTGTGCAACGTTTCAGGTGAATAGCTATGCAACTATGGCAACGGAATGGGAAAAGCAAAAATTTGAATTTTCGCCCCCCCTCCTCTCTGACCTCCATAGTGGGAGAGATTCGCCAACCCTTCCACTGGGTGGTCCTGATGGTCCTCTGTCTAGCTGCAAAGTTTCAGATCAATAGCTGCGAAACTGTGGGCGTGTATTCTGGACAGACAGACAGACATAGCCTACCTACATCCTTTCTAATAGATACAGATATATTCGGGCGTCACCCAGTCTTATGCTGATGATGTCCAAGCATACTTGAACTGCTGGATACTGGTCTGCTCCCACAGTCCGAGTCATGAGTCAGGTGTTGGATATCCTTGGAGCATGGATGTAGTCGAACCGCTTGCGTCTCAATACATCCAAGACTCTATTCATCTGGCTGCATGGTCACGCGGCAACAGCTTGCTAAGATTGATCTAGCAGCCCTTGTATTGCGTCTGAGTCCCCGCAGTTCGCTTTTTTCTACCTCTGCTCGCGATCTTGGGACGTTATAAAAAATACCAGAGACCAGAAGTGAAAGCATATGCCTTTGCACAGCACATCCACCAGCTCTATCGTAACTGCTACTATCAACTACCGTAGCTACGTCAGTTCAGAGCATGGGCGGAGACCTAGGGGGGACAGAGGGACGGTCCCCCCAATGGAGGTGTAGGGGAGACGGCCCATGCATTTGTCCCCCTCCCAGTCGTTGAGCGTCACGACTAAAAAGAGGTCATCAACTTTTTTGGCGGCGAAAATAGAAAATTTCGTCGAGATTTTGCCGGACGACTAAAAAAAATTCTTCTGAAATTTTGGCCGGCAAAATATGGAAAATTTTAAAATTTTCGGCGACACTCAGCCATTCGTCCATCAAAAAATCTTTCGTCTTTCCGTCCCTCCCCCCCCGCAAGTCTCTGCCCAGGTCTCCGCCCATGGTTCAGAGTTGTCTCTGGCTCTCAATACCTCTAATTCATGCCACCACTACTATTAATAGTCTAATTCTTTGTTGTCACGCACCTTATTGTCACTCTTGACCCGTTCCTGTTACTACCACTTGAGACGCCTCAGGGCAATTAGAAGATCTGTGTCCTCCAAGGTGTTTACAACTATGGTACATGCCTTTATCTCCTCACGAATTGACTACTGTAACTCCCTACTAATTGGGCTTCCTAAAGTTCGCTTGTCATCTGTACAATCTGTCTTAAATTCTGCTGCTAGACTTATTGCACGACTTCCTCGATACTCGCACATCTCTACATTCATGACTCATGACCTTCACTGGCTTCCGATCTTTGCCCGAATCAGATACAAAGTCTTGCTTCTAGTTACTAAGTCCCTGCAGGGCTTAGCG
>OX457043.1:33032876-33070376 GCA_949752735.1 Lumbricus terrestris
AATGAGTGATCAACTGCTTTTTGTACATGATGGCAGTGTGTCTGCAATTTTGTTACCATTAAACGAATATAATAATAATAATAATAATAATAAAATATACTTATTTTCTAAATAAGAGAAGCGACCAGCCTACCTGAATGGGACGGCGTTTGTCATTACATGACTATTTGTCATAATGACGTCACAGGATTGAATTCTGGGATGGGCGCTTTATATTTTTACATATAGGCCTATCGTGTGTCATATGCGTAAACCAGAGTGCGATTTGGCAGCTGTTACAATAAAGAATATACTTACTTACTTAGATCTACTTACTCTATTCAATTCAATTCAATTTCGTCTATTCAAAACTTCAGGCTGACAGAACATATATCTTGTTACATTTAACCAATTTTTACGAAGGCTTTACATGCATGTTCAAATCGCAGCACAAATCAAAATAATTATATGTTTCATTGATATAGCCCTACGGTTAATTTTGATGTGAGCTTTATATATATATTATTTGTTACTAAATGTTCTTGAAAAATGCACTAAGCTTAGAGATGAGTAATTTGCAATTATTTTTGCCCGAATTATTCTCAATTATATAATTATTATGATAATTAGACATTTCATTAATTGCTGTTGGTGTGCATGATTTGCAATTCATGTGTTTTAATTTAATTAGGCCTAATATTCAAAATCAAAACGGGCTTATTCATTGGTTGAATTTGATCATTGACATTGCGTGGTGGTGTAGTGGGGGATTTGGTGACCCTGAACCCGAGGGCTTCAGGTTCGAATCCACCTCAAGTCGCCGCGTATAGGGACCTTGAGCAAGTCCTTCACTCGCAATAATAATTATTGCTCGTGAGCGTCGGCGTGAAACCCCGATGCAGTGTCCGCGCTGTAGTCGAGAGCGCCTCTGAGTAGCGAGCTTGATGGGCGCTCTAGCAAATGCGAGAAATAAAAAATAAAATGAATAAAAACACGAATGGGACAAGAGATTCGCTAAAAACAGAAACATGATCATCTCTTAAGGGTCTGGTATCTTTTTATTATTATCATCATCATCATCATCATCATCATCATCATCATCATCATCATCAAAATCATCATCATCATCATCATCATCATTGTTATTTTTTATTATTTATTATTATCATTATCATTATCATTATCATTATCATTATTATTATTATTATTATTATTATTATTATTATTATTATTATTATTATCATTATTATTATTATTATTATCATTATTATTATTATTATTATTATTATTATTATTATTATTATTATTATTATTATTATTATTATTATTATTATTATTATTATTATTATTATTATTATTATTATTATTATTAGTATTATTATTATTATTATTAGTAGTATTATTATTATTATTATTATTAGTATTATTATTATTATTATTATTATTATTATTAGTATTATTATTATTATTATTATTATTATTATTATTATTATTATTATTAGTATTATTATTATTATTATTATTATTATTATTATTATTATTATTATTAGTATTATTATTATTATTATTATTATTATTATTAGTATTATTATTATTATTATTATTATTATTATTATTATTATTATTATTATTAGTATTATTATTATTATTATTATTATTATTATTATTATTATTATTATTATTACGGGTAATGGTCATGCGTATACGGGCACATGTCAAGCAGTAAAGATGGCGACAAAATTAATAGACTGCCTTCGTTTCAGTACAAAACAGAATTCTTTACGTAACGATTACAAGTTTAACAAATCAATCGAATTCAAATGATAAGAAATCGAAATAAATTGTTCGAGATTAATCCATTAAATTTATTTAAATCAGAGCAATTCCTAATTTCCACCATGACTACTTCAACCACAGTGTCTCCTATAAAGATACGAAATCAGCTACACTCTCGCCCATCACAATTGTCTGTTTAAAGTGATTTTTCCAAAAAAGTATTAAAGTAAGTAAGTATTTTTATTACTCCATTTGCAACCAAACAATAGGGCATGAGACATCATAATAGACTAAATAACAAGTAATAGTTGAACAGGTACAAATTAAATCGCAAGTTGAATGATACGACCAAAATATTAGCGTCAAGCAACTTTGAAGCGAGACATCTACACAGCATTCTCGTGATAATTCCCTTCCCTATTAAACTTCAAATAGTTTGTTTATGCAACCAGCTTCCTCAGTGGCTCTTCCACTATCCGAAACAGCTTGCGCTTCTCCAGCTCCGCCGCATCGATGGCACCCAGCTTCCGATAGAAGTCGATGGCCGACTCATTCCATGGAACAACCGAGAAGTCGAGTCGAACGCATCCTTCGGAGAACGCCACCTGTCGTCAAACAATGCAGTCATTCACATACATGGACTGTTACAGCTACTACAGCTGTAATAGGTAGCCACGGGCACTAAAACTATTTTAAAAAAAATAAATTATGATAAAAAGCCCTCAAGAATGTGTTTCAGAAGATGTTTGTTTCAGAAGATGTTTGTTTCAAAAGTTGTTTTAGCCTATAATATATAAACACAAAAAATCTCAAATTTATAGTATACGGTATTATACCATGTAACTATCTTTTCAGTCTGAAAGTTTAATCCGCATATTTAGGCCTGCCAATAATTTGTTTCAAAATCGTCAGATTACTTTTCTTCCACAGTTGGCTTGTCGAGTTCTATTTTCAGTCGCAGAAAAGTGGTGCGCATACAACTATACGTATACCATATACTGAAATGCATACACGATTGCACATACAAACAGGCATCTAATAATTATAATTATGACTATAATTATGTGTGTTTGTGCAATACATGGTTGCATACCAATATACACTCCCGTCGAAATATACTGACTAAATCCATATTTGCACATGCAGCTGCATGTGAGGTATACCATTCATTTGCGTACGTATACCTTGGCCACCTCCTTCAAAAGCGACATCCCGATGCCTTGCTTTCGGAAGGCCGGTGTAACGTATAAGTCCTCCAGGTAGAGTGATCTGTAGCCAGCAAATGACGAGTACTTCCTGTAGAACAATGCGTAGCCTAGCAGCTTAGTCCTCGTCATTGTCTTCTCCTTATCTCCATCTAATAACACAGAACAAGGAAAAACCTTTCTCAGCTGTCTTCGATGACAAAGAAGACGATGGCGATGACTTTGATGACGCTAATGATGACAACAACAACAACAACAACAACAACAACAACAATGCAGACGGACATGCATAGCGCCCTCACAGAGGGACAAGAGGGACACACACATGGGCCGAGACTTAATTAGGGAAACAGAGGAGGGTCCTCTCAATGGATGTGGTGGGGGACGGCCTCAATTTGTCTCCCCAATCTGTAATCGGTAAGTGTTAGGTCATCATGTATGTATACACACTTCTTGAAACACACGGTGAACAACAAACGACGAACGAGAAATAAAGTCATCAGAACTTTTTTCTGGCAAAAAGATGGAAAATTTTCGTTGGCGTCTCAGTCATTCGTCCGCCCAAAATCTTCGGCCGCCTTTTCGTCCCCCGCAAGTCTCCGCCCAGGTCTCCGCCCATGTCTATAGCCTACTCCTTTGTCGCCATTTTGTTGGTGCACACTTTATCCACGCATTTAATTCAACATGCGCTTTTATAAGCGGCAAACTCGCCATTTTGATGATCGGCTTTGATCGCCATTTCAATTCGCCCTTTCTTCTGTGGGCAGGACCGTCCTATCCGATAGGCACATGTAGGCACTGCCTATAGGTCCTGCGAACTTTGTAGGGCCTACAAAAGTCAAAAAGAAGTTAGGTCTAACCTATAGAACAAATAGCCTAAATCTATTCATCCTCCCCCCCAAAAAAATAGAAAAATGAAATACAAGTTAATAAACCTTAAATTTAGTACTGAACCAGTTTAAGTACGTTAAGCTGTACGCGTTACGTTATGTAACTTATGTTAACATTGCCGCTCTTTAAGGTATATATTAGCCTGACTGTCTGTCTGTATTTGTCTGTCTGGCTGTCTGCATCTGTCTGTCTGCTTGCCTGTGTCTGTCTGCTGGTCTGTATATGTCTACCTGGCTGTGAGCCTCCACTATAGATCAATCGTCTGAGGGATCGAAATGGCAGAGTGAGTAGGGGTTGGCTGGCAGCCTGGCATGCAACGGTTAAACCAATTTCATTAAGATCTTTTGCGTTTCTGACTTCGTAGAGTCGGCAGAATTCAATCGGAAAAAGTTTTGTCTAGTGTATAGGCTACGTCCAATTCCAGAAGACCGGTAAGGGCATTTTCAACACCTCAATTCGAAGTGGTTTCTTCTGGTTTCGGTTTCGATGCTAAAAACAACCTCTCATTCGTTGACCGACACGCCCAAGTCTATTCAGCAGTCAGACGTATACTGACAATTTCTGCCTTGCTGAAAATAATTGTTTGCAGTCTTGCACTCAAAAGCTCATGGATTGTAGACAGGCGTTTCCAAGCAAAACAGGGTATATATGGACTAAAAAATTGCCCTTTGGACCTACTTCACGAATGAGGTAGATAACAAAGCGTATTACGGCCTACGGTAAGAATTGGCCTATATACGTTTGATGTGTATACATAGCCTACGGTACCTTCTGGCCGTGAAAGATACATAGATTTAGACTGGCCCTAAGTAGAAAGCACATAGCTAAAAAGGGAATCCGATTGTCCAAATAGTGAACGAGATTTTCACCTAAAGCAGAGAAAAGAAAGAGAAGCGGCCATGGAATCAAAAGATGTCACGGTGGAAACTATGACGACGCAGTGGTTGCCCAATGGGACGATGACGATATGTGGAATCGTTTGGTCTCAAGCATCCATCGATGCAGCTGCAGGCGTCGAGATCAGTGGAGAAGGGAAACCAGTTGGGATTCAGTTGACCAGTGGAGGAGGAGGAGGATCTTGTAGGTTCATCGTGGACGCAGCGCTTCGTTCGTCCGAGCTGACCTGGGAAGTGATGCCCTTTGAGAGGAAATGGGAAAACGGACGTCTACAACTCTTCAAACGGTCATCAGTCGCCAGGAAAGGGAGTTATGTTGACCTCTTTCCAGCCTCGACCACTCTTCAGGTGGAAACTTCAAACGGTGAGTCAATAGATCTCAGCGACGGTTCAGATGAAATTAGCAGTGGCGGCGCCAGGATTTCAGTTTCGGGGGGGGGGGCTGAAGCCTCGCGGCGGAAATTTCCCATTTTCATCCGCCGAAAATTTCGGACGACCATTTTTTTAGTCGTCGGTCGGAATCTCATGAAAATTTTCCATTTCCACCGCCAAAATTTCTGACGACCTCTTTTTTTGTCGTCGGCCGAAAATCGTGGAAATTTTTTCAATGCAAAACATTGGATGGCCTTTTTTAGGGGGGGCTGAGCGTCTTTTATAGGGGGCTTAGCCCATAGCCCCCCTTATAGCGCCGCCACTGAAATTAGACCTCATAATAAAATAAAATAATAATTTTTGTTGACAAGGTTTGGACGAAGCGCATTATGTGTGTGTAAATAAACGTTGTCGCTTTTTAGGCCTAAGCTATGGTCTACTCTAGAGTTTGGTCAGTCATTGGTCGGAAGTGCCTCTGAGTAAAAACTCATAATTGGGCGCTATACAAATTTTCTGAATGAATTAATGAACTGCGTTAACATGCAATTCTTGCTTTAATGCAGCAAACTGCAACACAGTCTTAGCGCAATCGTAGGCTAATCGAAATCTCTAAATTTCTTTAAGCGCCACTCGAAAGCCAAGCGCGGGGCACCAGCTTTTTCACGAGCGCTGCGTTGAGTCAAAAGGGTTGTCCGGAAGAGTAGTCCATGGTGGTCCGGGTCGATTTACCATAGGATCAGAGGGCGGAACAGCTACTAAGGCGGGTGTCGTCTGAGTCGAGAATTGGAGGGTGGCATATCAGATGAGGCAGGGAAAGAGTTATGGAAAAGGAGTGTCCTAAGTTTCGAATGAAAAGCCAGATGGATAGAGGAGTCTGAGGTAAGTGATGGTGTGTGATTAGTAATGATGGTGGAGGAACTGAAAAAGATCGGAACTCAGGAAGTCAGATCATTCCAAAGGTCTGGTGCTGTGTTGGATATTGCTCGGTTGGAGAACTTAGGATGACTTGTGACCGGCGGTCGAGTATAAGACAGATGGATGATCGGGTAGAACGGGTTGACTGGATGGTGAACAGTTCGCGAAGATATCTTGCCTAAATGTAGTCGAGAAGCTATTTATAGGCCTACTACAATGTAACTATCAGGGCCGTATTAAGGCATTCATTTGTTCATTCATTCGGAAATGTAGGTGGCGCCCCTTCAAAAAAAGGCATGTTCGACAAGTTCGGCCGAACAGGGACCCACACTTTAGGGGGCCCCACTCATGCAATAGGAATATTTTTCATCATTGTTAATCATAATAGCATGCAGAAATGAGTTTAAAATCTCTTAAAAAACTGTCATAGTATTCTAACACTGCTGATTTTAACATATGCAACTTTTGCACATGTGTGAGGGCCCTTATTGCAGTTTCCTTACCAGAAAATCTTAAAATCAGCCAGAAAGGCATGTAAGGACTATAAGTCTTATTGTTGATTTAAATACTTAATAGGCTAATATAGCCTACCTCACCTGATCGGAGCTCAATGCTATGCGAGAATGCGACACATTATGAAATGGCGTCATTATAATTATTGTGTGCATTCTGTAGGCTACTGCGTTCTCAGTAAACACGAATTAAATCAATCAATCAATCGCACAGATTTATATAGTGCCCTTAAAATTTTTCTACTCAAAGACTCTCCCAACCCAGACATCGTGGTAAAAAAAAGCCTAAAGAAATAGATAGAAAGAGCCAGCATATATTCGCGGGCAAGCCAGAGAAGAATCACACGAAGGCTGTTCCAGATATAGCTGGATCCACTACCGAGAATGCTCTTCTATGCATGGTCACAGAATGCGAAAAAAGTACAATTGGGGAGTCGCCACGGGTAGCTGAGCGCAGTGAAGGCAGCCCAGCGAGACAGAAACCGGGGTGAAAAGCTCAATATATATATATATATATATATATATATATATATATATATATATATATATATATATATAGGATGGAGCTTGAGCCATGCAGGGTCTATTACGGGCGTAACCGCAAAAATATAGGCCTATGTTAGTTTGTAAACAGACTGAATGGCGGGACTGCACAGAGAAAATCGGGGCAAACACACTAGTAAAAACCCTTTGCCGTGGTCGTTGTTCTGCCGCAAGACTGCCTTATATTTTCTCTGTCAAGAATTTATTATGGGCATAAAATCGCTGCAGCACTGCTTGCTACAGCGAGGGCACTGAATCGGAGTTCCGATGCGCTCAACAATTGCGAGTGAAGGACTTGCTCAAGGTCCCCACGAGGCGGCTTGAGGTGGATTCGAACCGGTAGCCCTCCGGTTGCAAGGCAACGAACTAGCCTACACCACCGTTCTCTATAGATCACGTCGTTGAATATAAGACGGGGCAAAAGGGTAAACAATTACTTACTTACTTACTTACTTACTTACTTACTTACTTACTTACTTACTTACTTACTTACTTACTTACTTACTTACTTACTTACTTACTTACTTACTTACTTACTTAATACTTGCTCCCTAATCTATTTCCTGACTTTTTTGCCAAACGCATTAGTGCTTTAATTTAACTTGTGTTATACTATGTTCTGTATAATTATGTTTATTGTGGGAACAATAAATAATTTTTGAATTTTGAATTTTGAATTTTTGAATTGACCTTTACTACTGAAGGCTGTACAACCAAACAACCTTTAAGTTTTTATGCGTCAACTTTCTACAATTGTGATTTTGTATATTATATTATGTAATAATTCATGTTACATTATAGTGAGGCATAGACCGACTGATACAACTACGACACACCACGATCTCACCATAACGGTCAAGAGGACAACCTACAGAGAAGCCACTATCGAATGGACCTCTGACGTCCTTGAAGTAGATCGTTGGCTGATCATCATCCGAAACGAAGGACGTAGGTCTACACCCCGACAGAGAGCAGAGCAGGTGAGAGACTCCGAGTGGATGATCCATTCGGATGATAAGTCGCTGAACAGAATCGACCAGAGTCTGGTTTCGCTGGAATACGAGGCTGGTCACAAGTACACCGTCGCGGTCTATGGTCTACGTGAGGAGACAACATTCGAAGAGATCAGGCGCTACATAGTTGTGGCAAATTCTACAACATCGTTTAGAGCCGGTGAGTAAAACACCATTATACATAGGCATATACCGTATATACATACACTTGAATCAGTTTCAAGCATCACAAGCTGTCGTAAGTTTTCACACGAAGTTTCATGTAGACCATTATTATTGGACTTTCGCAATACCTCTCATGCATTCGCAGAATTTTCTGACAGGATGCAGACTAGTCTAGCCTATATTTCGAGTGGCGGCACCCACCATAAGACACGTATATAGGGACAGCATCATAGATTGTTTTAGTGGAAACTCCGCTTCTAGTTGCACTCTGCCAGAGTAGCCAGACTGCCAGTGCCAGTCCCAAGCCTGGATAAAGGAGGAGGGCGACACTAATCAGCATTTAAATGATAGATAGTGTCGTTAAACAGCAACAAACAGATTGTTTTAGTCGCATCATGGTTTGTTGTGTAGAGCACACGAAGGAAGATTTGGAACGTCTGCTAGCGAAGGCCCGTGGCATCATGGAGTATCCTGCAAAACCATTTTCTGGATCTCATAATTCGTCAAATGATTTTGGGCGCTGTCTGTGGCTGTACCGTGACAAGCCTGCCGAGTATTTCAGAAAACTGGAGAGGGAGCACAGCAACATAATGGAGGTGTACGACAAGGATGCTAACGGTGACCCGGCGTCCGTTCTTCAAGGTCAACTGAAAGGTCTTTTCTTTTCGGCAAACATCAAATTCGGAACAAGTGAACCCAGGAATCCGTTATTTGGAGGCGTCCGAGTGAAAATTCCAGCATTGAAAATGCTTTCGGAAGACTGGAAGATCTATTTTGCCGATCTGTATTGCCTGAACACATATCACCTGGTCACTCTGGTCCTTGCCGAACCAGGCTCCATGGCCGATCAATTCTGTGCCGAGAAGTTGGTTCGCTTAAGTCGAACGGACAGAAGGGATAACCCGTTTCTGTTCGTGGAGAATGGCACGGTTCATGTCAAGTCACGAATTACGGTGGAGGTGTTGTACACGAAGAACATCGATCTGAAATTGTTAGCTCGTGAGTACAACGGAGAACGGCAGGAATTTCCCCGGTGGAGAGATATGACACATGGTGAAAAGTGGAAAAATAAATACTGCTCCACGTGCAATTTGTACACGTCGACGCTTCCAGGCGCCTTTGTTGTGTAGCTTAAGACAAGGTAAAATTTTTGATAGTTTTAATCTAAATCTTTTGTTTTAAATTTGTAATGACAATTATTATTAGAGCTAAAGGCCTAGGCCTGCTTGAACTGCTGCTTGTGACCTATGATGTATGTCTACATTCAAACGTATAGGCTGTCTTTGAGAAAGAGGAATTTGCCTATCCATGTGGAAAGAGACTATGGGCCCCATACAGATAGGCCTTGACTGCATCATGAACCCAAAATTCTTTCGGTGTTTGTCGATCTTGTATAAGCCCACTATAGGTTATTACACATATAACCTATAAACAGCCCTCGCTTTAACTTAGCCAATAGATATAATAAGACATTGATACGGAATAAATCGTCCAATTTTTGGTGTAACCTATTATATCCTACAATATATCAGCCTAATAGTGGGCTATGTGGTCTAAACTTCACTCTAAAGCCTAGTGCATATGAAATAAATGCATTTAGGTCTAAATGTCTATCAAAATGTGGCAATGGATATTAAAATTAGTAGGCCTATAGCTAGGCCTATGCATAGCATCTTATCTCAATGTCAACATAATTGTACTTATAAATTCAGCATTTTTCTATATTATTATTTGCATTTTCCTAATTATCCTGTTGTGATTAATTGCTGGGTTCAAGTTAGGTCTATACCCGCCAAGACTATACGATTTGAAACCGCGCGCGAGCCATCCTGCGCATGCCATGGTGGACTCATCGTATATTGAAACCAACAAATGAACAATGATCCTATTCCTAATAATAGGCCTATATAGGATTAGGTCTATTGACGTTAATTGATGACACCGCAATTAAAATAGCATGCTCGTGTATTACTACCGCACAAAACGCAAAAATGCATTTTGAAAACTGAGGCTAATGTAGGCCTACGACTATTCCTAATCTGAAATTTAGATGTTGATCGTAGAAGTAGGTAGGCTATAGCTATATACGCTGTTTCTTGCTGCTAATTTTGAACACTGCTTTAACTGTTTTGTTGTTTGTTGTTTATTTCTGGTGTGAACTTCAAGTTGACATAACCTATTTATTTCGGTTTAATGTTATGCTTCGTCCTATAGCCTAGGTTTGACAGTTGAATATCTCTATTTAGATATGTTGCTGCCGATAAAAAAGTATAGGCCTATAACTAAGTGCGATAGTGCCCTTTTGAGATTGCAGAACCTATAGTATTATGTCCACTTAAATGGCAGCTGTCTTACTGATGTTAGCATCATATCCGATCATGTCATCGAGACCGAGTTTTTTCGAGTGCATTCGTTCGTTTTCAAAAGTCCTGGTGTTCAGACTAAAAAAAGTCGCTTTGGTCTTGGGCCGCCCATAAATGACGTCACGCAATCTAAGACGATTTTTACTCCGAGCCTCTCGTCACGCGTCTTCACGAAAGTCATAGGCTACCCCTTAAACATGACATCACAAGGCTCTGCAACCCCGAAAAACTAGATGTTCGGAATAGTATAGACTATGCAGATTCTAAAAAATTACTTGGAACTATTAAGGAAGAACTATTAAGGAAGAACGAAGAAATATTGAGAGAGTAAAATTAGTCCAATACAATCATCATGCATTCCACACACAAAAGAAAAAGCTGGTAAAATCAATACAATTGCTAAAAATATCTCAACTTTAGCTCATTTCTGATTCCCGCCCTGTGTTTCACTGTGTTCATGTCATTTCATTTTGAGTCACATAATATTATTATCATTTTTAGTAGTAGTATGACTATCGGTTCTGGAACAATAGACCAGCCCCACCCTTATATTGTTCTAGACTATAGCCTATTGTTATCTGACGCCGGCAGCCCTAATTAACATTGTTAGCCGACGCTCCCAACCCTATTGTGCTCGTATCACACACAATAGCCTATTGTTGACTGACTCCTGGCCGTCCATTGTCCTAGAAACTGTCCTATTGTACTCATGTAATTACCATTGTTGGCCGACTCTCGGCCATTCCATTGTGCTCATACCGCAACTCAATGGCCCATTATTGCACGACGCTCGGTCGCTCCATGAAACCGTCATTTATCCTCGGTGCCGATAGCCCAGTGGTCTCAAACTCAAGTCAGCATGTGGATTTCATCGTAGATAGAAGAAGAGATCTTCGAACAAACGAGACGATGACTAAGAAAAAAAGGTCATCAACTTTTTTGGCACAGACGAGACGATGACTAAGAAAAAAAGGTCATCAACTTTTTTGGCACAGACGAGACGATGACTAAGAAAAAGAGGTCATCAACTTTTTTGGCACAGACGAGACGATGACTAAGAAAAAAAGGTCATCAACTTTTTTGGCACAGACGAGACGATGACTAAGAAAAAAAGGTCATCAACTTTTTTGGCACAGACGAGACGATGACTAAGAAAAAAGGTCATCAACTTTTTTGGCACAGAAAGTTGGGTTTTTCATCGACATTCCGGACGGATACCTAAAAAATGGACGTCAGAAATTTTGGCCAGCAAAAAGATTTCATCGGCGTCTCAGCCATTTCGGCACATTCGTCCGCCCAAAATCTTCGGCCGCGTTTTCGTCCCCCGCAAGTCTTCGCCCAAGTCTCCGCCCATGGGCACACACCTCTTCCTGGAAAATTGACACCTGCTTTTTTAACCAGTAGGCCTATACCTTTTGGTTTTTAACAAATATCTTCGCACTAAAACACTATAGTAAAACTAATGATAAAAAAGTAAAGCCGAGAAATTCACATTTAGATAACTTTACGAACATAGCCTACCCATGTTCTTAATTTCTTGCTTTGCAATTTTCAAGCTGCTGCTATAAAATTTAACTGTGACCCGCGCATTGTTTTGTTCCTCCTCAAAAAAATCTGCGGGCGACCTTGTGTCGCAATTTCTGCCTCTCAAATTTGCTCTACAGTTGTCTTTCAGCAACGCTGCGGAGTTCCAAGGAGGTCGTGCGGAGCATAGTTAATTGCTCAACCGATTGAAACAGGCAGCACTGCAACTGCACTTGCCCAAGAGCGCCCTCACATGGAACAAGAGGGGGCACAATATATACTCCCCTGGAGAGCTGATAGCCCGTATATTTTTAGCTATATACTATAATGTTGCATGGTTTTCAGCAAATACATTCACAGTAAAGAAATAATGGTACACAAAATGAAATTGAGAAATTTATCTCTAGAAACTTCTAAGGAAAAAGTGCTTACTCTATTGCCTTGCATTTTTCATGTTCTTGTTACAAATTTACCGTGACCAATGTACTTTGTCCCCCCACCACCACCACCTGTAAAAATGCCTGCGGGCGACCATATGCATTGCAGAAGGATAATAATTCAAAGTTTGTTTACGGATGAACATGGAACAATGTCCACTGTTTGGTCAGTATAGATTTTGCAAATGAACCGCATCATATATATACTGCCATGGATGCCATGTCATAATAGAACTCGTGCTTTTATACGTTTAACATAATTTTATACATCTCTGTGAAACAGCTGCTGTCATTTACACATTTTAAATAACTCTACTCCAAAAGCAGATAAATGCTTGCCTTTGTCCGGTGCTTCTTCTGTCTTTTCTACGACCAAACACCGATAAAACGGATTGCTTCCAAAGCCATCTTCTCGAAATTCTGAAGTGAAAAAAGACCAAGAAAATTAGATAATTGTCACGAAGCAACGTTTTAACAATAATTATCATAACATATATAATGTTCGAATCACCTCGAATCGTTGCATGCCATTCCACGAATAGTTTGTATGCAATATTATTATTGTAGGTGCATCGTCTTATCATTAGAGTACACATTATTAAGCACTTTCATTTCGCAAATTTGATTTAGTTTCTAGATTTGCCCCATATATAAAATAGAGTGCTGCTTTTGACTCGTAAAAATTCCCTCTATATTATATTGAACTCATCCACGTTTCAGTCCTTCTCGAGTCCTCGTTTTCCTTCTCTTCTTCCAGCTCATTTTCGATAAACCTCCTCCGTGACTTTACATATATTATAGGAGTCTATAGTGTCAAAAAGGTTTGACAGCACTGCTATAATTATAGAGGTTGAATCCCTCAAAAGTCAAAACCCGGTAAATTTTCACCTTGCGGTCAATTGTTCAGTTAGATGAGCACCTTATAGCACACACGCATGGTTTGTGTCTAATAAATTTCTTGCTATTTGGCAATGTATACTATATATATATATATATATATATTAGCATATATTTATATACCGCCTTTGTATACGAGATAGGATAGGGTATACTTACGATCTAAGGTGACAGTCACTTGATATAATTCCTCATAACTGGCGAGCTCCTTCAAAAACAGACAGCAGAAATAACACACAATCAAAACAAACATAAATTAAAATAAACCTTTGGATCTTGAACTGGAACAGATTTTACACCATACCCTCTTTTACACAGTGCATGTGCACCCTCTTCGCCAACAGATGCTGTTTTGGCTAAGCGTCATTCAATAATATGATTCCCGTGACTTCTCTCTGTCTCTGTCTCTCTGTCTCTGGGTGTATCTCTGCCTGGGCATCTTATGTGTCTCTGTCTCTCTGTGTCTCTGTCTGTGTCTCTGTATATGTGTCTGTCTCTCTCTTTTTCCCTCTCTCTGTCTGTCTGTCTGTCTGTCTGTTTGTGTCTCTCTGTGTCTCTGTCTCTCTTTCATCAAGGTTTATGAAAAGCGGTTTGGCCCCTACGCAAAATGAAAGAATTATATTTAATGAACATTAAAGGATTGCAAGCTGAGTATTACAAGTAAAATGGCAACTTTAGAGAAGTTTAGACATGATATATAATATTATATATGTCGCAGTCGATCTTCTTTCTACCTATATATATATATATATATATATATATATATATATATATATATATATATATATATGTATATAGGGCCTAAGCCTACACAGTCTACTACACTTAGGCCTATAATATACGGCAGTCGTCTGGGCAAATAATTATATCTAATATAAGTTCTGCTTACTGGACATATTTTCGTGATTATGTGCTAATCGACAGCCTCAATTGAGCGAAGAAATAATTGTAATTTCAGATTTGTTTAAATATTCGTTTATTGACATTCAATCTGACAGACCGCAGAACGATTACAGATACAAGTTATACGAAATACGGCCAGCTTCGCACGACACGCAGGTCGACTACAACATGCTCGCGTAACTTAACACTAATGGCCTAAGTGCTGGAACGCTCCTGATTCGGCCAAGCCAGGAGTGGCAGAGGCGATCTTATTTTCAACAGACCCGAAGCAAACAACACAATAGAAAGCGCCACTGGCAGCTAACAGAAAATTCAAATAAATTTTTGCCTTGAGCGAGGCTTGAACCCGGGTCGCGATAATGACTACTCAGTTTATCGACCAACGCTGTCTCAACTGAGCTACGGACCCCTCTCCTCCCCCCCACACCCCCTTAGATATTGTCCTAAATAGTATACAGTATAGGTTATTAGGTTGGTATTTAATTTTAATTGAATTTAGCACGATGATATTCGGATCATATTCCTTTTCTCTACTCTACATATAGCAGTATACTGTAGACATAGGCTAAAAGTGCTTTGCTGTTGATTTTTGCATGGACACAGTCACATGTACATTGTACAACACCTGATGCGATTTGTTTCTCTGTCTATCTGCCTCCATCAATGTTTTGCCCGCGACTACGCACGGGCTCCAATAACATTGCAATTGCAACGCTTTTCCATCGTCAAACTATCTATTCCATTATTATAGGTCCACATAAACATGGTGTAAAGCTGTCGGTTAAAGAAAGAAGGAGCCTTCTCAGCAAAAACATATAATATCATACCTTCATAAGTTCATATATTCCTTCGCTATCATCAACGTTGCTGCCTCGGATATTAAATCCCTTTGGTAGTTCGGACATCCTGCAGTGATTGCAAGTCTAGTATATGCCTGTGTATACTCTCTACAGACAGCCTCACCAGTCGTTGGACTAACATATAAGAGCAGGATTCAAGTTGAACACTGCAGCTGCATGCATGGATATATAATCCTGATCAGTTGAATTCCAATAGAAATGACTGATCCAAATAAATTCTACATTATGTATATAGACGACACCAAATGATCAATCGACGTGGTCTGTTTTCAGCTGAGTATATTATATACTCTATGGTCCCTATA
The DNA here is from genome assembly GCA_949752735.1 of Lumbricus terrestris. Classification (NCBI taxonomy): domain Eukaryota; kingdom Metazoa; phylum Annelida; class Clitellata; order Crassiclitellata; family Lumbricidae; genus Lumbricus; species Lumbricus terrestris. The sequence goes on from OX457043.1 coordinate 33,048,433, forward strand.
TATATATATATATACACACACACATATATACACAAATATATATATAACATAGCCTAATTATATGCATGCCTATATTTATATAGGTCTATATATGTATACGAGTTTGCAGATCGCACGCTATATATGCATAAGCTTAGCTATTATATACAGTAAAGGCCTCTCTGCAGTCTGCCTATACATGTGTGCATATCTAGAGGTTGCACAAGAAGTGTAAATGTAGGATTTATATGCATTTTTAATATGAAGGGGATGAGATCCTCATGCAGATTTATATGCTTTTATGGGTATGATTTAAATTGATTTTATGTATATTATCAATTCTTTGGTGTATAGCGTTACTCTGTCCCTTTATTTCAATTGGATTTCCTCCTCATCTCCTCATCCTCCTCTCCTCTCGTCATCGTCCCCTTCTCCTCCTCCCTCCTCATCCATCTCTCTTCTTATTGTCACCTTCATTCTCTGAAGTTTCTCTTCCTATACCTCTTCATCCTCTTCTCCTTATCGCTCATTTCTTCATACCCTCCTCATCCTCCCCTTACCTCCTCATCCTCCCCTTCCCTTCTCATCCTCCCCTTCCCTCCTCATCCTCCCCTTCCCTCCTCATCCTTCCCTTCCTCCTCATCCTCCCCTTCCCTTCTCATCTTCCCCTTCCCTCCTCATCCTTCCCTTCCTCCTCATCCTCCCCTTCCCTTCTCAACTTCCCCCTTCTCTTCTCATCTTCCCTTCCTCCTCCAGCAGCAGCAGCAGCAGCAGAAGCAGTAGCAGCCGAAGAGGAGTAATGCTATCAGCGATATTACACTTCTGCGATGCGCTTGTCAACGCATCTAATTTACCGCGTGAACGCTGCTTTATAGATTCGATTAAGGAATCCGATAGCGGACGGTGTATATCGGATATCGTACCCATTAAATAATTCTCCACTCTATATAGCTGCACGATCGCAATGCTCTTGCTATTCTACAGTTGTAAATGGCCGCAGAATTTTTTCATCACACGTGGCATATGCATCGAATATGAGATGCCTACATATATACTTATGAAGCTTTATATATATAAATATATATATATATAAAGCTTTACAAGTCTCATATTAATTTAAATGAAACAGTGATATATATAATTATTTTTATAATATAAGGGTTCTTATATATATATATATATATATATATATATATATATATATATATATATATATATATATATATATATATATATATATGACTGTTTTACTGCATGTACAAATTATCAATAATCGCTATCAATCAACAGCCCTACTAATATTACAATCGTTTAAGTTTTCGCCTACGACGCCCTTCATATGTGTAGCAGACAGATCTGGATCAACACACGAGTAGGGACGCAGTCGATTATTTTGTTTGCAACGTGACGCAATGATTACGTCACAGCGCGCCCATTGTTCGATCCGCTGCGCTGTCGATCGCAGTTGGATAATAATAATGACTTTTATTAATTAATTTGATATTAAGTAATTAAATTTGTAACTCGAGCTAGTACGGGCATGCCGAAATGTGAATCGGAGTTCGTAGAAGACGGACGCATCCGACGACAGCTTTCGAAATTCCAGAATCTGCCGACGTCCTTCATCGAAGTTCTTCTGATTTCTGCTCCATCACCAACTCTTCTTCTTCCTTCGACTGCTTTTCGTCGTTCATGGACATCAGGTCAACCTAGATAATTACAGGACATTGAATTTTATCGAAATTTGGGCATAATTATAGTATCGGGGACCGACGTGTCGGTTAGGTTATTAGATTAGGCGTCGTGCGAATCGGTTATAAGGCTGAGGATAGGCGTCGTGAGTGTCGGTTAGGACTGAGGTTAGGCGTCGTGCGGGTCGGTTAGGGCTGAGGTTAGGTGTCGTGAGTGTCGGTTAGGGATCAGGTTAGGCGTCGTGAGTGTCGGTTAGGACTGAGGTTAGGCGTCGTGCGGGTCGGTTAGGGCTGAGGTTAGGTGTCGTGAGTGTCGGTTAGGGCTGAGGTTAGGTGTCGTGAGTGTCGGTTAGGGATCAGGTTAGGCGTCGTGTGGGTCGGCTATAGGGCTGAGGTTAGGCGTCGTGGGTGTCGGTTAGGACTGAGGTTAGGCGCTGTGCGGGTCGGTTAGGGTTGAGGTTAGGTGTCGTGCGGGTCGGTAGAGCTGAGGTTAGGAGTCGTAGGGCTGAGTCTAGGCGTAGTGAGTGTCGGTTAAGGCTTAGATTAGGCGTCGTGAGTGTCGGTTAGGTTCAGTTTAGGCGTCGCGATATTCGGTTAGGTCAGATTAGGTGTCGTGAGTGTCGGTTATAGGGTTAGGTTATGGTGCGTAGCATCATTCGGTCCCCGATACTTTAGTTTTGCCTAAATTTGCGACTTGCAGATCGAATATAAGCGACGTGTTAGCTATATGATGTTACAAGTGATTTGTCTTTTGGTCGGCTAAGTTATTCATTTAGTCACAATTTTTTATTCTTTATGTTTAAAATTTAACTTTCGTAATTTATTTTTAATTTTGTAATTTTAATTTTTTTAGTAAGCCAGTGAGATCCGGGTGACTTCTAATTCGCCACTGTGTATATCTTATTTTTTAAATGAAAGTTTTTTATTTGAATTTTTTAAATGTCTCAATTTGAGTAAGATCGTGGGACTATGACTTTTATAGTGACACAATATGTATATTCGTTTATTTGCAATTTTAATTGAAGTTTTGTATTTTAACTTTTTGTATCAATGCATGTGAGTAGGCCTATGTTTGTAGGACTTGATGACTTCTATAGCTCGGAGGAGAACCCCCAAAGAACTGAACATAGGAAGAGGGAGACTTTGAACCCACCCAGATACCCATATAGTTGCTTGTAGAACTTGATGACTTCTATAGCTCGGAGGAGAACCCCCAAAGAGCTGAAACATAGGAAGAGGGAGACTTTAGGATATAGGATAGGTAACCTATATCGGCTGATTCTGCTCGAAGGAATAACCCAAGGAACCGAAATGCAGGAAATTAGTAGTAGATATTGTAAACTGCTTTCATGTCTTTCGGTTCTTTTCTACACTGGCGGTTGATGTTTATCTTGATGCTTATCATAATTATTGTCGTGTTGTCATTGCAGTCGGAATGATTTTTATGGATTTTACTTCAGATCAATATTACTGAATAGGATAATTGAGACCGGATTGATTGAATTAAAAGGAAGACCCCTTGCAGGTTTTGATATAGGGCCTATAAGAAACGGATGACCTTGAGCTGAACAGAGAAAGACCTGAAGGAGTTGAAATAATTATAGGAAAGACGGCAAGGGCTGAATAATAGAAAATAAGTAGTTGATAAAATTAATATTGTAAACTGCTTTTGATGTTAGTCGGTTCTTTTCTACTTTTCAGTGACTGTGGAATTTGATTTTTGTCATAATTGTCATTGCATTAATTTCTTTGGGATTTTACTATTGAGTAGTCTTGCTGTACAGGGTGGGCCATAAAAAAGTAACCCCCTTCGGTTTTTATCCCATATCTAGGCCAAACATAAGAATTTTTAAATGAAACTTTACAGTCTTAAAGGCAATTCATATTTACGTTCAATGGTCTAATTTCAACAAAATATTTCAAACAGAACAAAAGTTATATCACTTTTAGCGAGGCCACCCCTCGTTTTTTGACGATTCAAAAACGAAACGCAACAAAATTAGTTTTTTTGCTGATATCTTGGTCAGAAGTAAGAATATCGAAATGAAATTTTACAGGATTAAAGACAATTCATACTTACAAATGATAGCCAGACTTCATAAAAATATTTCAAGCCCAACAAATGTTATACCACTTTTAGTGAGGCCACCCATCGTTTTTTGACTTTTTTGAATCATCAAAAAACCTAGGGTGGCCTCACTAAAAGTGATATAACTTTTGTTCCGTTTGAAATATTTTTATGAAATCTGGCCAACATATGTAAATATGAATTGTCTATAAACCTGTAAAATTTCATTTTGAAATTCTTACTTTTGGCCAAGATATTGGCAAAAACCTACTTTTTGTTGCGTTACGTTTTTGAATCGTCAAAAAACGAGAGGTGGCCTCGCTAAAAGTGATATAACTTATGTTCTGTTTGAAATATTTTGTTGAAATTTGGCCATTGTACGTAAATATGAATTGCCTTTAGGACTGTAAAGTTTCATTTAAAAATTCGTATGTTTGGCCAAGATATGGGCTAAAAACCGTAGGGGGTTACTTTTTTATGGCCCACCCTGTATATAGGAGATCGAAACCGGGTTAATTGACTCGGGTCGGATGAAAGGACTCCAAGGAATTGAAATAGAGGAGAGGGTGACCTCAAGTTGCATAGAGCAAGGACACGATTCATGAAGAGGACTGCATGGAGTTGAAATAGTGGAAAGGTTGACCTTAAGGTGCATGGAGAGGAGCAAGGAGTAACTAAGTTGCACGGGGAAAGACCCCAAAGAGTTGAGATAAATGGACTGTGAATTGAGTAACAGTTGGATTTAAATGGGGAGATTAAAGGGTAGGAAGATAGATGTGTGCTGAATAGAGAATGCGGTGATTGTGTAGCATTCTTTTATTGGTTTTCAAGTTACGTAGAATTTATTCGTGTTTTTGAATTTAACGCTGAATGTTATCGTGTTGTAAACTGTTGTTCGCTGATGTCTTGTGTGTGATTTGTGTGAGAAATGTGGTGTCCAAATGCATCCCATTTTCTCTGTAGGATTATAGCACTGCATGTTTAGTCGTAGCCATTTGGGTATTTCGATCATGAGCGTCTCTGGCAGTTTTACTTTCCATGCATGGATGTTTGCCTTAGTATTCTTTAAGCTGTCGTTGTCGTTTTTGCATTAACGTTTCAGAATTATGGGGACCTACTTCATATAGCCTACTCTCTGAAGTCTCAAACTCACTTTGTCCATGTATCTCACGCTCACATGTATAGTCTCTCTTTGCTTCTTCCGCACTCTGGAGTTTTCAGACGTTTTTACTTTCAGTCTTCGGATTGCACAACTTCTTATCAACTATAGCGGCGTTTTCTTTATACCCGCTAACCATCTGTCTTTCCTTTCTCTCCTTCTATTTGTCTATCCATCCATCCACCAATCCATCCATCCATCCATCCATCCATCCATCATGCATCCATTTAATTTACAACAATGCGATTTCTTGTCTCGCATTTCCCATCCAAAACTACAAATTGCGAATAATAAAAAAATCCAATTTCTGTGGGTAACAAATACGAGAAATTTGAGATGAAATTCGACTGCCTCATGAGCGCTGACATGATCGGAATACGGAGACCTTTGCCAACGCCTCCACGTGGTGGTCTCTGGGCGTGCAGTTCAACCATTCTGGTCGACTGCATGGCAAGGATTGGCAGCTTTGTCTATGGCCGTATAGCCGTGTCTTTGATTCTTTTTATGATGATGATGATGATGATGATGATGATGATGATGATGATGATGGTGATGGTGATGGTAATGGTGATGGTGATGGTGATGGTGATGGTGGTGATGGTGATGGTGATGGTGATGGTGATGATGATGATGATGATGATGATGATGATGATGATGATGGTGATGGTGGTGGTGGTGGTGGTGGTGGTGGTGGTGGTGGTGGTGGTGGTGATGGTGATGGTGATCATGATGATGATTAAGATGAGGATGAAGAGGAGGATAAGGAGGAGGATAAGGAGGAGGAGGAGGATGGGCAAATCCCTAAATAGCAACGTCTCCATCAACATGCTGAAGGTACTACACTGGGGGAGGGGAGAGAGAGAAAGAGTGAGAGAGATAAAGAGAGACAGATAGACAGACTGCAACAAAGACAGAGGTAGACAGACGGACAGAAACAGAGACAGACAGGCAAACAGAAACGGAGACAGACAGAGAACAACAGATAACCCACGCATCTCTATAGCAAGAAACACACGAAATCCTCCAATTATTGTTGCACGAGGAACCAATTACAATGTGCTGTTGCTGCTGCTGCTGCTGCTGCTGCTGCTGCTGCTGCTGCTGCTGCTGCCGCAATTATGATATCAGACATTCTCGATCAGAGAGAATTGCGCCACATAAAAACCGGTTTACATTTTCATTGCGTCCAGATTAGTGTCATATAACCGAATACAATATAACTAGATATGAACAGTTTTACGATTATAGGACTTATAGTCATCAGCTGGCACACATGCATATACGGAGGTTGCTTGGGTAAATGCCTATAATAGTATTGAGTATACAGATGGATAAGGGGCGTGATATTTTCCGAGTAATAAATAGGCCAATAATGCTTATGACAAAGATATATTTTCTAAAAAAAGAAATAGGGCCTGACTTAGTCTAATAAGGCTTGTCAAAATAAAGAACTCAATGTAGGCTAAATGCCTATATTTGCGACATAAATATGTTTATAATTTTAATTGATTAGCTCGATTATAATTATGTGCACTCCTTAATCGGGTTTCGTTGGTTAATTGGTTCATTTATACATAATAATCATATTGATTGACTTACATAGGCCTAAGCATACCTATGAGTATATATGAATTATATACTGCAGGCTATATATCCTATATATGAAAACATGTTATATGTGGTTATACATAAAGTGAAAATTGCAATGCTAAATTGTTTATGTCATATATATAGTCTCCATGCACTTTGTATTGGTTTCGGTGTTGCCTGCAGATTGAAACAAATATATATCTTCATGTACCTTGATACTGTTATAGCACCTTTATCTCCTCTCAAAACGATTGATATATATGCACATCGTGCATATAATGCAGCGTTATATAGCGCCCTCTACATGTATACATTGTATAGGGTTCACTTCCGGAAAGTGCTTCCACTGTACTCTAATTATAGCAAAAATATAACAGGCAGCTGTGTGAATGAGATTTTTGGAACGGTAACAGTTCCGCTTTAACTGTATACGCAATGGTCTTGTTATACTGTTAAACGATACTGCCATATCAAAGATGATTAGTGTTGCCCTCCTCCTTTGTCCAGACTTGGGACTGGCACTGGCAGAGTGCAACCAGTGGCGGAGTTGCTATATATGGGTAATTGGGTATCCTCCGTACCCGCTTATGGTAGGCCTATACATGCACAGCACATTTCGCTACATCGGTAATGGCGCTGGTCGTGTCTGACGCGACATTGTGAAAGAGAGTGTTCGGCTCGCGGTTCGCTTCCCGAAACAGGTTTGTTTCAGAGAATTGAATCTCGGACTATACAATGTACATGGTCCTTGCACCGGGTATACATACATTTACGCGTATACCTTATAAATAGAGTGCATGGTTTGCATTCTGATGGGCTACGGCGGTGAAAGATCTCACCCGACCAATTCATTGAAAAATGAGTTTAGCCTATAGGGTCGATGCATGCATAGCCCGTCATATATACACTTATACAGTCTGTCAGTCGGCATACAAAATCGAGTATATTTGCATTATATGTCTATAATTATGTAAAATCATCTCTGAACTCGAGAAAACGGTGGACAAATTATAACGGCGGAACGATTTTATAGCCGCTCCACTGAACCTGAAGCGATGGGTTAAGACGAACGAACGTTTTGGCGGATTATATGCATGCACTTAGTATAATATATATATATATATATATATATATATATATATATATATATCTGTGTATTGATTTTTTTAAATTGGCTATGATAAATAGACCATATTCAAATATTTGGTTTGATAAAGTACAAGTTTTTGTTATTAAATAACAGCTCTTGCAGGCGGTGTCTCACTGGTAGGGTGACTTCATATATGTATGCATTTATGTGTATAATGTGTAATATATTGTGTATACATGCGTATGGATATTTTGTTGTTCAAATTTGCTTAATTAATTGCTATAAACTTTTGAGTCGTAAATGCATACAGAACAGCCCTGCATATAAATTTTATATGCAGGGCTGTTCTGTATGCATTTACGACTCAAAAGTTTATAGCAATTAATTAAGCAAATTTGAACAACAAAATACCCATACGCATACACAATATATTACACATTATACACATAAATGCATACATATATAGGAAGTCACCCTACCAGTGAGACACCGCCTGCAAGAGCTGCATGCTATTCTGTAGGTGATGCGTTGTGAGGTTGGAAGCCAGTGCAAAATCTTGCTCCTACATGCAGGTGTTGTTGATACCCGTTTGGTACATGTGTAGGCCCTATATAGTTACTCCAGAAGAGTTTAAGTTGCTGTCATATCATGCTGTTCGAAAAATAAAAGCCACATAGGCTATACGGTATTGTTCGAGTAATTCACCAGAATTACTGCAGCGTATTATAAATTACCATAAAAGTCGACTCATGGCCTTATATGCTTTGAGTGATATAAGTCAGGGTGAAAGGTCTTCCTGATATATTACGTCAGTGCAGTTGAATGAGTTCCTGGTTATTTAGACGACACTATACGCAATCGTCCCGTAGCTCAGTGGTGAGAGCGCTGGTCGTTAAACTGAGAGTCAGCCGCGCGGACCCGGGTTCAAGCCTCACACGGGGCAAAAATTTATTTGAATTTTCTGTTAGCTGCCATTGGCGCTTTGCTGTTGTGTTGTTTGACTCGGGTTCTGCTAAAAATAAAGATAGCCCCTCCCACTTCTGACTTGGCCGACCAGAAGTGATCCAGTACTTAGGCCATTAGTTAAGTTACCGAACCCACTGCTGTAAAGCCGATCTGCGTGTCGTGCTACAGTGGGCCGTATTTCGTATAACATGTACTTGTGATCGTTCTGCGGTGTGTCAGGATTGAGTTATTAAAAAGAAAATATTATTATTATTAATCGTATACATTGATTACAATGCACTATTATATAGACGCCGTCTTCATAATATTAGAGCACATGCAGAATTAACCGTAGGCCTATACATGCAAGCTACACCGATATATAGGCCTAGTTACGAACTGCCGTCTATATATTCGAAGCACTTGACTTGAACTCTGCTCTTTGTCAAAAGATAAACTACATAAAATTATATATGTGTGTGTGTGTGTGTGTGTGTGTGTGTGTGTGTGTGTGTGTGTGTGTGTGTGTGTGTGTGTGTGTGTGTGTGTGTGTGTGTGTGTAAGTGTAGGTGTGCGTAGGTGGGTGTGGGATGGTATATATATAAATATATTATATATATATATATATATATAATATATATATATCTTATGCATGGCAACAACAATGCCACTATATAATTAATCAGAGCCGGTGTGTGTCCAACAATCCAGCAATCCATTCCTAATAATGTGTATGCTCTACATGTAAATATAGCGATCACGTGACCTCCTTCTCGACCCTGCGCTGCAGCAGTCTGCTCGTATTTCAACGAGTTGATTGGGTGCAATGCTGCAGACTCCATATATATATATATTATATATATTATATATACATATATATACATATATATATACGGACTGCACTGTAGACCGAAATGTCGCTTTCGAATTTTATTTATAAGCCACCCGTATACCTCAGTTATACTTCTTTTTGATGCACATTTCACTCTATATGCTTGGGTGGGCAAAGATCTGCCATTGTTATAACTTTCGGTATAACGGTGGTCGATAGCCTGCATGCGCTTGTTACATGTTTAACGACACTGCCATATCACAGATGATTAGTGTCGCCCTCCTCCTTTATCCAGGCTTGGGACTGGCACTGGCACTGGCAGAGAGCAACCAGTGGCGGGGTTAAGCATGCATGTTTGCTCTTCCCCATATGCGCACACAGGTCTGTGGTAAGATGGGATACGGCCTATAGCACTACAGGTCCTATATTATACAGGATGAAACACTACACCTTGCATGAGACAACTGCATGCTACTCGGACAATTCAAACCTTATAAATAGTTTTGATCTATAATTATCAATCATGCAAATGCTGACATGTCCAAAATTTCATGCCTCCCCGCGCAAGACACTCGCCTGCATGGTTCTTCAAAGATTCGAATACATTATGTGATGTCCTTTGAATTGAGGAGAGGAGGCATAGGCGTAGGAGACAGGGGTCCAGAGGGGGCAAATGCCCCCCCCCAAATTTCGGGCAAGGCTGTTTTTTCGGGCAAGCAGACCCGGGAAAATATTAACCAAACTTCTTGAAGTTCGACGTTCATTAGTATACCACATTATCTCCCAATTAAATTTTGCCCGAATCGAGTTATAGATATTAGCTCACAACAACCATGGTTAGCAGAAATTCCCGAAAAAGTTCTGAATTCACGGTAGCATTTTATAAATAAGCTTAATGGCGAGAATCGCAGCAAATTCACGAGCCAAAATTTGCCCGAATCGAGTTAGATATTAACTCACAACCATTGATAGCAGAAATTCCCGAAAAATTATGAATTCACAGTGGCATTTTGTAAATAATGGCGAGAATCTAAACAAATTCAAGAGCCGAAATTTGCCCGAAAATCTTGCCCGAATCAAGTTAGATATTAGCTCCAAAAAAACTATGGATGGCAGAAATCCCCCGAAAAAGTTCTGAATTCACGGTAAATAATGGTTAGAGTCGTAGCAAATTCAAGAGCCGAAATTTGACCGAAAATTGCGACTATTCGTGGCATTTGGGGAAATTCTCAGCATGCAAACTATAACACGGAATTTACTGCCTGAATGACATCGAAATTTCTACTGGTCATGAGGCAAAATAGACACGATAATCTTGCGATCATCAACATTGAACGTGCAGATCTTGACTTGCTCTCTGAAAATTTACATTTTCCCCCTTCTTGTCAAGTGTTCGGGATCAGGGTGTTGCACTTGATAGCTCACTTAAATTACGGGTAGCACAATTGAGCACATTTCCAAAAGCACACGTACGTTCCTTTTATTTTCATTTAAGGTGTCTCAGGATCCCTCGCCGTTCTGTCCCCACCCACTGGCTTCATCTCCGTGCTCACATTCAATCTAAATTCCTCACTCTGATCTTCAAGGCTCAGCGGGGTTTTGCCCCAAATATCTGACCGACTAAGGCCTCACTCAGCTTCCTCCAACCGTCCACTTCGTTCATCCAACAGACTTGACTCTTGCTTCCGCCTTCTAGAACTGCAATGGCTCAGTCTTGATCATTTGCCTCAATTGGTCCTTCTCTTTTAAATGAGCTTTCTCCTTGCGTTCGCTCTATAAGCTTCCTTTGTCAATCTCTTTTCTTCATTCTCTCATCTTAAAAGCTGCCTCTTCGAGCGCGGTTTTGCGCACTATTAGCGCCTCTGAACGGTTCACCCTACTGAGGCGCTTTGTAGATGATTAGATAAAATACAAAACAATCTACAATTATGAATTTAATCATTTGCTAGTGTGAAGTTTGAACTTGTTAAGCGTCAGGCTACATAATAAATTTGCATATATGCCTAAATTATACCCAGCCTGGTTCCTATGGCCGGGTCCCGATGTATTTGCCCCATGTCCCAGGGTGTGGGTGCAAGAACAAAGATGGCTATGTGTGCACGACGTCAATTATTCCGGGTTTAATTTTTCGGGCAAAAGTAAAATTTTTGACCCCCCACTGCTGAAATGTCCCCTACGCCTATGAGAGGAGGACATCATGTCTCACGAAGGAAAGGTTGGAAGAAAAAGATCGAGTGCATTATAAGTGGGTGGAGCGTGGAGGTCAATGAGCGGAATTACCTTCAAAGGGGCATAAGAACAAGGCCGCCTACCGGTAGGCCTATATCACTTCTGCAGAGAATTGCTTTTCTTCTGGTCTGAGAGGTTGTTAAGGACCTTACAGCAGCAGTCTATATATATAGGTTACCTGCTGTACTATGGATGCATGCAAGACCACACAACACAAGCACCGTCTCCAAGCAAGATATGCATCATTGTCGGTTTTTATTGCTAATCTTTCGGACATCGATCGATAGCGTTAGAACGGTTAGATGAAGGCGTGCACGACTGTCAAGCGAGAATTCAGGATCCTCGATATGACAGAGCACTTGGTTCGAGATTCCCCCAATCTGAGTCAAATTCCCACAATCTGAGCCAAATTTCCCTAATCCGAGTCAAATTTCCCCAATTTGAGCCAAATTCCCCCAATCCGAGTCAAATTCTCCCAATCTGAGCAAAATTCACCCAATCTGAGCAAAATTCCCCCAATCTGAGCCAAATTCCCCCCAATTTGAGCCAAATTCCCCCAATCCGAGTCAAATTCCCCCAATCTGAGCCAAATTTCCCCAATCTGAGCCAAATTCCCCCAATCTGAGCCAAATTTCCACAATCTGAGCCAAATTTCCCCAATCTGAGCCAAATTTCCCCAATCTGAGCCAAATTTCCACAATCTGAACCAAATTCCCCCAATCTGAGCCAAATTTCCACAATCTGAGCCAAATTCCCCCAATCTGAGCCAAATTCCACCAATCTGAGCCTACACACATGTGTGGGTCCTACATGTATATAGAGAGTTTACATTATCAGGCAGATTCATGAAAAAATTGCCAAAAATGTCAGTAAGATATATGGCTTTTTTAAACATTTACTAAAACTGCAATAAATTTTGCAATCGCCACATCAAAGGTTCACGCCAAATTAGATAACTGCTGGCATCAAAACTCCCAATTACCGGCATATTTCCTGTCCTCAAATCATTTCCCCTCACCCGCCACTTCAACCAGAGGCCTAAACATCGAGTGTAGGACATTTCCCCCCTGGACAAAACCCCCGGGACAAACCCCCCGGGAAAAAAAACCCCGGACAATTCCCCTCCCCAGGGTAGGACAATTCCCCCCCTGTCAAACATATTGCGTATAAGTGGTAGGCCTATTACTATAAAACGGCGGTCCTAAGTGTCCTAAGTTGGATCGATGAAAAGATTTCTTGCTAAATAGAAGCCGGATTGATACAAAATAATTTTTACTTAAATTGAAGCTGGATTGATGAAAATATTCTTGCATAAATTGGAGTTGGATTGATCAAAAATATTCTTGCTTAAATGGAAGCTGGATTGATGAAAATATTCTGGCTTAAATTGGAGCTGGATTGATCAAAAAATACTCTTGCTAAAATGGAAGCTGGATTGATGAAAATATTCTTGCTTAAATTGGAGCTGGATTGATGAAAATATTCTTGCTTAAATTGGAGCTGGATTGATGAAAATATTCTTGCTTAAATGGAAGCTGGATTGATGAAACTATTCTTGCTTAAATGGAAGCTGGATGGATAAAAATAATTGTTATTTAAATAGAAGTTGGATTAAACGCATTTTTGCCTAAATGGAAGCAAAGGGGGGAATTGTCCGGGGGGGTTAATGTCCTAGGCTAAATCAGGGGGGAATTGTCCGGGGGTTATTGTCCAGGGAGTTTTGTCCGGGGGTTTGTCCAGGGGGAAATGTCCGCGCCCCCTAAACATCATCCACGTTTTCCGTCCGAATGTTCGCCCACCTGACTCGGATCATGACCCTCCACCCCTGTGAGGTAATACTCTTTTTGACAAGCTTTTCTTGTAACGAAAAGCGTTTCTTTCACGGAATCGTAATCGTAGGCGCATTTTATGGGCGACTTCTCAAAGTCAAATTACACCCGGCATGTAGGCATCGTTTAACAATTCCATCGTCGAAATTAACACGTTTCACGCGTCCTTTTTATTATGATTCTGTGGTCTGGGGTCCCCACAGTTTTACTGAACCCACAGTTTTACTGAACAGTTATTAATCCGGTCCTGATTCTTCCCTCCTCGTGCACGACCAATGCAGTACTTCACGCTACGCATGCACCAAAGGACCGTTAACAGAATGCTCAGAATGCACAGCAGTACCGCTCTGCGCTTCCGTAGCTTCAACTAACGCTTCTCCTGTCGACTGAGAACATTTGCGCTCTCTCAGAACCACTGAGCTGTGTTGACGCCGTCCACTCCAGCACGTCTTCTACGTCGAGTCACCGACGTGGGCGGAGTCTCCAGGTCACCGCCGTCTGATTGACGTCTCATTATGCACGACTCCGCCCCCACAGGCGCATTTCTAATTACGGTCGGTGACCTGCTGGCGCGTGAGTTGCGGTCGAGTGGATGGCTTTGTGTGTCGTGTTACTGTCAATCAGTTTCCTTGGCGCTGGTTCCCTGCCTTGCTGTTTATCGAGCGCTGGCAGATGTGTGCCATGCCTGAAATATATGTACCAGCATTTTCTGGATTCAATAACAGCCTAATTTCTACGCCTCCAGCCTGGGCAATGCCTCCCTTCAGCCCCCCTCCTCCATATCCACCTCCTCCTCCTCTCTGCCTCCCTTCCTCCCACCGCACCATCCCTCTTTCTCTCCTTTTCCTCTTCAGCCCGTGAACCTTTGCACAGTACGCGAAGGAGTTGGCTATAGGCAAACCCTAACGGTCTCAGCTGCGGACTGCTGTACGTAAAAGTATAAACGCGATTCTGTGGTTATAACTCGACGACAACCGGCGTGCGTTCAGTGAGTGCGACGTTCTGCGATTTCTCTTCCATTCCTATAAGAAAGAGGTTCGTTCGAAGGCTGCTGCTGCTCTGGCGGGAGGCGATGAGAAGAAGATGAGGACGGGTCGTAATTTGACAGGAAGAATGCATTATTTATGGAGCCTCTTCGACGCCTTCGCTCGACCGACCGCCTGACCACCACCCCTCACCACACTCCATCCTCTACCTCCTCCTCCTCCTCTACCTCTCCTCCTCCTCCTCCTCCTCCTCCTCCTCCTCCTCCTCCTCCTCCTCTTCATCCTCCTCCTTCTCCTCCGACAATCTTTCCTTCAACGGCCGTCCGCCAACAGCCCTCCTTCCTTCCTCCTTTCTTCCTTCCTTTCAATCGGTCTCTCGGCCACTCGGTCCTCTGGAATAGCTCGGCCAGGCAGCAGCAGCAGCAGCAGCAGCGTTGGGAGAGAGAAACAATGAGGGGAAGACGGTCGGATGAGAAGAAGAAGAGGCCGTCTGCTCTTGCGCGGAGGCTATGTATAATAATTATAGTTTGTTGACGGTCTAATTTGCCTTAGGCGTCGTACTATTGGAAAGCTTAATTTTGTGCATTAATTTCAGTCGAACGGCGTGCCATAGAGGACGGATCGAGGGCGGGAAAAAAGAAGAAGAAGAAGCGTTGTATACAACATATACAGCGTGCGTTGCTGGTAAAACTACGCCGTTAGATGTCGCTATACATCTGACAATCATCGTTGGATGCGATTGAACACCGTTCGCATCATTATTCATAGTAGGCGGTGGTATTTGCAGTTCAACGTCAGTGTGGTAGCAAAGACCATTAGCGACGCCCTCCTCCTTTATCCAGGCTTGGGACTGGCACTGGCAGAGTGCAACCAGTGGCGGAGTTATTCATAGGAGGACGGACTAGACTTCCGTCCGTCCGTGTCGTCAGTCCGTCTGTTCGTCCTTAGCGGAACAGAAATCGAGGGAATAATAAACGCTGTGGGATTGGAAAACGTCCGCTTTATACATCACCTTCGCATCCCAGAATGTATCCAAATCGACTGCCAACGGTAAGTAGAATATTGCAATCTAAACACCCGGTTACGCCCCTTTTGACTTGACGCAGCGCTCGTGAATAAGCTGATGCCCCGCGCTTGGCCTTCGAGTGGCGCTTTATAAGTGTGGAGATTACGATTATACTTATGGCCGTCGTAGGTCTACTCAGGATTCCTTGATCTGTACAGTCAGACTGTCAGAGAGAATATTATAAAAGGCGCACGAGCAGTTGTAGTATTGGAATAAGATATCTATGTTACCAATAATCTTGACCTCCCGTTGTTCACATCCACGCTATTTTAATAGACCTTCATCCTATTTTAAAGTCTATGTAGGATTGTAGGGTCTATATAATGTCGAAATGTTGCAGCCTCATTTCCAGCAAACACGTGCCCCCTTGCATGGAGACAGATTTTGGCCGTTCTCCGAATTGTCATACAAGTGGAAAACCCTGTGACTGAAGCTATAGAACTCAACCATAGGCCTACAGCATTACAGCAATCCAAAAAAATAAGACCAATGTTATATAAAAACGTACGCTAAAATATCTAATTGTATGGTGACCACGAAATGGTTTTATTTGACCCAACTGACCAGCTGTAGGCCTATCGTCGATCATTCAACCAAAAGTGATGACCATGCCTATATAGACTATAGCGTCGGCCGATTTTAAAAATTAATAGGGAATATATCACTGTATAGCCTACATGCATCTCGGGGGGTAATTCTTCCCAGGAACGACGTTTGAACGGTGCTTTCTGCATCTATATATATAGTAAAGAGTTGTCCACTGGTATAATTAAGAAATAGGGGATAAATAAAATTGGATGACATGGTAAAAAAGGTCATCAGATTGTGAGGAACTTAAAATTGCGAGCTTATATTATACGGGGAATTTGTGAGCAACGACTAAAAAGATCATCAAAAAAGAGAGAGTTGACAAGAGTCAACAAAACTTCCACTGGTCAGCGCCACACGCCTGCAGCCCCGGCTGCATGGCAGTCCGCCAATTAAACGGTGGTTTATCCTCGCCCCCTTCCCTGAAAATAGAATCTGGACTCCCACCCCAAGCAGAGGGACAATAGATTAACACTGGTTCACGGCGATAAGACCCCTCAAAGAAATGCGAGTGTGTCTGCGTATTCATAATATACATGTAAGTACACATTTGATAACATACTATGTTATGTAGACCAATGTCAATGGCTTTAGAGTATAAAATATATAGACCATTCTGTGGGGCCTTGTATACTATTGTTTGCATAAGTGCTCTGGCATGAAGATTTACTTTAGGTCTACATACGAAGAAGTCTGCGGAATACCCTATTTTTATTGATATGTTGTCAGCTTCAGCTTCATATATAGCTTCAGCTATTGCATGTTTCTGCTCGATTCATGTATGCTCTCGGTATATATATCCTATATATATATATATATATATATATATATATATATTCTTTTGCTTAATCATTGGCATGCTCCATCTCAGCATTTGTGACCTACACCTCGCCCTTTGAGCTAGGGAACGCTAGCATAATTATAGTCTATGGGCCCCTTGGCATTGGCAGTACATGATTCTCTAATATCTAACTGACCGATTCAATTTTGTCTGATTTGTCCGTGATATACGGGCACATTAATGTTTAACAGATTCGAATAATTTATGTCTTCCATAGTTTCTTATATATGCTTTAAATTCAAACGTATATAATATATAATATAAATATATGTAATATATATATAATATATATATATAATATGTAATATGTATATATATGTACATAATATATATCGTGTATATCGGATATCTAAGCTTAGAATCCGATGCCTGTTATAAGAGACAGCATTTCGTATCCGACGCCACTTTCTCATCAGCTGCAGACTCAATATATATCTGCTGCTCCTCCTCTTCCCGCTTCTCCATCTCAGCCTTCTTCTCCTCCACCTCGATCTTCTGCTTTTCGTCTTCCTGCTCCTTCTTTCCCATCATTCGACACCAATGCACCTATACTACCACCTCCTCCTCCTTCTTCTTCTTCTACTCCTCCTCTTCCTCTTCGTCCTCTTCCTCCTCCTCTTCTCTTGCCACCGATGTTTCTTCCTGTGGCTGTCAGTTTGAAGTGCCGTGTGCTGATGATATGACGAGATCATAACAATGGCGCCAGTCGATCTTCGACGCTTCTACACGACGAACGAATTATATTATATATATAATATGATATATATACTATCGGCATATATATATATATATATATATATATATATATATATATATATATATATATATATATAGGAGGAGTCATGATTCTTTTACATGCACGGTGACTCAGGGCATGCAGTGTGTATTTGTAAATACGGTATAGGCTATTTGTTGCATGCCAACTGGGCGGACAGGCATGTATATGTATACGTCTGTTTATATATAGACCTTCTCTACTATATTTAGATGAAGTATATATGTATGTATATATATATAATATGTGCGTAAGTACTCTGCTTATATATATCATACAGTTGACGTGCATGTATACATGTTTAACGACACTGCCATATCGAAGATGATTAGTGTCGCCACGCCATTTAGGTCCCCGTGGACCAGCGGTTCTCAACCTTTTTAGAGCGGCGACCCCTTGGTGACATTTCGAACGTTGTGACGACCCCCCAACATCAAAATCGATTGATTTAACCCCAATTCACTGCATTTTTTTACCATTGTCCATAGTTTTCCATTTTCACACGCATAATTCGAGAACTGCTTTTCGCAATGAAATGGCTCTTGTGATTCTGAAAGCTACTAATCGGCAGGTAGCCTAGAAGTTCAAGTTGTCTTCAACAGCCGACACATCTTGCTGTTGAAACTTTCCAAACCCTCTGTCTCAAACGCGCCTTCTTGGCGTCGTCAGCTTTGTTCTTAAAAATACTGGTCATGCTTTCCTGCATTGTTAATCGTAATCGTAATCGTAAACTCAAAATTTCTAAAGCGCCACTCGAAAGCAAAGCGCAGGGCACCAGCTTATTCACGAGCGCTGCGTTGCGTTAGAAGGGTTGTCCGTGAGAGTAGCCCGTGGTGGTCCGGGTATACTATCTGAATGGCACCTAAATTTTGTTATGCTGGGTTTCTTTGATTCGACTGACAAAATATCAGTAAAAATAAAAGTGTTATGACCTGTAGCCGTAGGCCTACGTAGGTTCTCTATTTACACTGCGACTAATAAAAAATAGGCTAGGGCATACTCTGAAATTTGTCAATTAGCCCTTTTTTTCTTAACACTCATTTCACCAAGCCGATTCAGTTAGGGGGCCATAAATTTCCTAAACTTTGCTTGTGTTCTGTATGAATGCGCTGAGCCGGGGAGAGTTTAGGAAGAGGGATGCGCTACTCCTCATTGTCGATTTAAAAAAATCTACACTGCAATGGCAGTGGTTGCAGTTCAGGCTGTCATTTTAACAAAATTCTTCGTAATTTCGGAGCCTAAAAACATGGTTTAAGACTTCAATAAATGCCCCCACATTGTTTAAATGTTTTGAATTTCTACACTGTAATGGCTGCATTTTTTGCTTTCATCTTAATAAAAATTTCATTGCTGGAACGCTGATAGTCGTGGTTTAAGACTTCAGAGTGTTGGCCTCCAATTATAGAAAAGTTTGGGATTGCACACTATAGCTGCAACATTTTAAGTTGTCATATAAACACATGTTTGTCATGTAAATACCATGATGTCAGTGCTCACAGACACGGTTTAAAACTTCAATAAATATTCCATACCCATTGTTTTAAGAAGAATGGTCAAGTTGAATTTAGCCTACATTTGAAAATTGAAATGGCAAAAATTATATCAGCTGCTCCAATCTAACATAGGCTATAGCAATCATAGCAAAAGCATATGTAAACATTTATTTTCAGTTGCTCTAAGGTACTAGATAGCGGTGTAACTGCTGTTCGGCCTACATCTTTTGAAAATTTCTGAAGGGTTCAGGCGACCCCTGGCAAATCGTCAGGCGACCCCCGTGGGGGTCGCGACCCACAGGTTGAGAACCGCTGCCGTGGACGGACCGTGCTAGCCCGAGATTTTTGAATCTCTGAAATAGCCACACACGAGAATCGAACCACGGCCGCACGGCACGCTCTGCTCCACCATCCATCAACACCATTGTGCATCTGATCCGTATGAATGACCTCCTCTGATGATCCATGGATGAATGGAAATCGGATCCCTGCAGATAAATTATTCCTTCGAGCACTGTCTCTTATAAACTATATCTAGATTTTTCGTTTTAAGTTTATTTATTCTCAGATTTATTTATCTGATGAAATTCGTACAAATTCAAACCTATTATAGAGATGTCTATTAATTGTTTTCCAATTGTAAGTCTCATCTATATAGTTTACCTCACCCTATATATACATGTATATGTATAAGGCATCTATAGATATTTATTGCACTATAGTGCAGTAAACATATGTAGATGCCGTATACAATGCATATAAGCATAATGAAGTGTCAGAGGTTACATATCTGCATGATGTGTATATGTTGGCAACAGTTATAATCGTTGCATAATAATAACAATATCATTACGCATTCCTGGGTGTTATATGTTTCATATTAATGTATATATTTCATTCGATATGTAATGCAATGTACCGGTATATGGTTGTATGCAGTGCAATGTTTCGCATGCACTTGTATACCAAATGAACAATGTATAGTATACGGTAATTATATGGTCAATGCATTCTTTGTGCATGTTGTCGTTGGTTGTATAGGGTCCACATCAGTCGGGCGCTGGTCAACCGTTTAAGTTTACGGTAACTGAGTCATGTGATCGAATCAAGGAGGAGTTCAGCTTCCTTCAGGCTCAGTTTCACAGGTGGGTATCTACCAGCAGAGTCTTAGTAAGTTAGGAACAACCATAAATGCCACTCCGTTTCTAATGCACAACAGTAGTGACACGAGTGCGGATTCTACCCCACCCACGTGACCTACGCTGGTTACCTGCTCTGCGTAAAGCATGCAGACTGGTTCCGTATTTTGATTAGCTCAGGCACGCTGGAACCCTATAGACATAAACGTCATCTTAATATAAATATGCACAATTGCACATGCTTGCATAAACGCACGGATGAGTAATTTCTGTGGACCTTATATATATTGTACTCCAACTACACAAAGTCACCTCCAAACATTTCTGTCCGTCGTTGGTCTACTAAGTAATCTTCTCTTCTACCTCCTCTGTCTCTTCCTGTTTTCTTTATCTTACTATGTCTTCCTCTCCTCTTCATACTCGTCGTCTTTCTCCTCGTGCAGTATAGTCCTTCTTTCTATCGCTATCATTATCGTCATCGTCATCATCATCATCATCATCATCATCATCATCATCATCATCATCATCATCATCATCATCATCATCATCACATCGTTATCGCCATCATCAGCAGCAGCATCGTCATCATCATCGTCGTCGTCGTCATCATCGCTCAGTGGAGAGAGCGCTGGCCGTTAAACTGAGAGTCATCCGCGCGACCCGGGTTCAAGCCTCACACAGGGCATTAATTTATTAAAATTTATGTTGGCTGCCATTGGCGCTTTGCTGTTGTGTTGCTTGACTCGGGTTGTGCTAAAAATAAAGATAGCCCCTCCCACTTCTGGCTTGACCGATCAGAAGTGATCCAGTACTTAGGCCATTAGTTAAGTTACCGAACCCACTGCTGTATAGCCGACCTGCGTGTCGTGCTACAGTGGGCCGTATTTCGTATAACATGTACTTGTAATCATTCTGCGGTGTGTCAGATTGAATCATTAAAGGAATATTATTATTATCAATGGTGTGGTCTTCTCTGGAGCATTCCTGTTTCCATGACATACATATCTCAATGCTGGACTCGTCGTGTCTTGTGCAGTCAAATGTTCAGTGAATTCTTGTCAACTGATGCTCCGTACATGTGAGGCGAGGTCGTCCAAATAGTCTGTCTTCGAGTCTCATTGATGTACGGGAAGTCATTTCTCGCAAGACCCTCATGCAGCCTGGATTCGTCTTTTAGTCTTCGCATTGCAGGATATTTCCACATGCAGTCGAAACATAATTGCAATGTCTCGATCATTGTCTGTCTTCTCGCACTTTCTTCTCTTCCTCTCATCCCCCATCCTCCTCCTCCTCCTCTTCCTCCTCCTCTGCTTATTCTTTTCATCTGCCTTCTCCAGTTTCCCTTCACATCCAATTTATCTTTCCTCTTTTTCTCTAGACTAGAATTATTCTGAATTCTGGTCTACTTCCGTTTCTCTTCCTTCTCATTCTGTTACTGTTCCTTCCTCGTTATGAACCTTCCATTGTCTTCATAAACTCTCTGTCTCTGTCTCTCTGTCTCTGTCTGTCTCTGTCTCTATCTCTGTCTTTGTCTCTGTCTCTCTCTGTCTGTCTCTGTCTCTGGCTCTGTCTCTGTCTCTGTCTGTCTGTCTGTCTGTCTCTCTCTCTCTCTCTCTCTATCTATCTATCTATCTCTCCCTCCCT
>OX457043.1:33075376-33082876 GCA_949752735.1 Lumbricus terrestris
TTCATCATCATCATCATCATCATCATCATCATCATCATCATCATCATCATCATCATCATCATCATCATCATCATCATCATCATCATCATCATCACCACCACCACCACCACCATCATCATCATCATCATCATCATCATCCTGCATGCTTACCCTTGCAATTTGATACCTATTATGATTGCTACCGGAGTTTGGCGTGGTTCTTGTGTATTGATTACAACATAACAGACCATAAAATCTGTTCATGATTGTCTAAAATATGTTTTTTGCTGAAATTATTAGATCATGTGTATTTTTGCCATCATATATTGATCGGCTTTTCCAAAGCTTCTAATCTACACTCAACACTTTCTCTCTCTCTCCTATTCTATGTTTTCCCGCATCTCCTCCTCCTCCTCCTCTTCCTCTTCCTCTTCCTTCTTCGCCCTCTTCTCCTCCTCTGCCATATTCTTCAATTCTTCATCGCCTCTTCACTTTTCGATGCATGACTTGACTGTGAATGATTTATCGATTCGTTCTTTTTAAAATCCTGCTATATAATATAGCTGATCTTCATTCTCTGCTATCGCCTCATGCTTCTCTAAAATCCTCCATCTGTGTATCCTCTCATTCCCCTGCCTACTCCACTGCTTCTTCTACTCCGTTGCATTCTCCATTCTCTCCATCTTCCTGATTCATGCATCTTTAGAAATCCAACTTCCTCTCTTTCCACGTCCTCCTCTGAATTATTCTCCTAGCTCTTCTCTGCATCCTTTCTTCCCCTCTCTTCTGAAAACCGGTCTTCTCTCTGCTGTCTTTCCGACTCTAACCCTTATGGACTCTTATGAATTCCTCCCTCTTCCACTTCCTTCTGCTTCCACTTAATTATCTGATTCCCCATCTTCTCTGCATCTTTATTCCTTGCTCCCTCCGTCTTCCTTCTCGTCCTCTGCTTCCATTTCCTTTGTCAATTCTTCATCTTCATCCTCCTCCACCTACTCCTCCTCTTCCTCCTCCTTCTTCTTTTCCTCTTCCTCCTCCTCCTCCTCCTGCTCCTCCTCCTTCTACTCCTTCTCCTCCTCCTCCTCCTCCTCCACCACCTCCCACTCCTCCGTGCGCCTCCTCCTCACTCATCATCGATCAGCGTTTGTTGTTTATGTTTTCGATCGATCCATCCATCGTCATCTATGCTGCTGCTGCTGCTGCTGCTGCTGCTCTTCTCCATCCTTCTGCTCCTCCTCCTCCTCCTTCTCCAGCATCAGCAGCAGGTGGCAGCTGCCGTCGACCGAGCCAAGCAGGTGACGATGCAAGAACTGAACGTCATCATCGGGGTTAGTATTAAAACCATTCCGGACACATGCACCATAACAACAGCCTATATATATATATAATATATATACATACATATATATATATATAGCTCATGAGCAGGACGACCTACAATCTCCCCCGTGCTCGCGCTCGTCGACTTATATTGCGCCGATCTACGATATATAATTATGGTCATCCTCATTCTGCCTTATTACTTTTCAATCATTCATTTACTCAATCAATCATTCATCAAATTTTAGAATATTTTTTCACTCCATGTTTAAATTCATGTGGTTTTAAGAGATAAGGCGGCAACAGATGAGGGCATATATATATATATATATATATATATATATATATATATATATACGCTTATCTATGCTGCTTCGTCATATATGACGATATATATATATATATGACGTAGGCCTATATAATCTATACATATAATATATGCATATATAGTATATGTCTGTAGGCATATATAGCTTATGCGTGGATGTACACGACTGTGACTGCATGGCTGCAGGCGCTCACGAGAAGAGGCCGTGCAGGGAGGTGATTACGAGACACTTGGGTGCTTGTGTGTACGCACGAGAGTTATCCTCTGCTTAGTAGTTCCCTCCTCTCCGTCTATATACCGAAACCCTGGACTCCCATCATGGTTCAAATGATCTCATGCTATCATTGAGTCATCATTGGTCCACCAATGTTTATTGTCTGTCCCTCTACCCTCCCCTCCCCTCCCCTTCCTCCAAAACCAAATCGCATATCTGCAAACGACCCCATGGCACTATCTGTGAATCCCATAGAGTGGATGCACTTGAGCTGAATGTCCTTTTTAGATCTGAAGTACTATAGTCTGCCTTTTGGCATTCACTGGTGGTGGTGGTGGTGGGGGAGGTGGTGGTGGCGGTGGTGGGGGGAGGTGGTGGTGGCGGTGGTGGTGGTGGTGGTGGTGGGGTGTGGGTGATGGTAGT
This sequence comes from Lumbricus terrestris, assembly GCA_949752735.1. Lineage (NCBI taxonomy): Eukaryota > Metazoa > Annelida > Clitellata > Crassiclitellata > Lumbricidae > Lumbricus > Lumbricus terrestris. The sequence continues at coordinate 33,077,641 of OX457043.1, forward strand.
GGTGGTGAGGTGTTGGTGGTACTGGTAGTGGTGGTGGGGTGGGAGTGGTGGTAGTGGTAGTGGTGGTGGTGGTGGTGGGGTAGTGGTGTTGGGGTTGGTGGTGGTGGTGGCGGGGTGGTGGTGGGGGTGGTGGTAGGGTGGTGGTGGGGATGGTGGGTGGTGGTGGTGGTGGTGATGGTGGGTAGGGGGCGGTGGTGGTTGTGGTGGGAGGGTGTCTAACACTCAGATCAGCCTATGGCCTTATACAAGCGTCATTGTGAACAAACGTTATGAATAATTAATAATATGTTGTGCCGTAAATATTATCTGAGTGAAGTGCATTTAAAAGGTGATTTTCAACGTGCGATAATGACCTATTCATGTCCAGCGACCGAACTTAACGCCTTTCTGGTCGATTTATGAGCTAAATTTATGACTCGATTGGGGGGTGGGGGTCGATTGGGTCTCCCATGTATCTGTATATACTGTAGGCCTTCTGACAACAGACTTTCCTTCCTTCGTTCTGTGGGTGGCGGGGGGGTTTGGATGTTTTATTTCATGATATGTTAGTTATTCATGCAGTCACCTGACGGGTTGTAGTGCTTATAGAAGTGAAATGCTCTAAAGCTAACCTTATATGCGCTCGTGAATATGCTGGTGCCCTGAGCTTGGCTTTCTATATAGTGGCGGCTTTAGAGATGGGAAGATTAAGATTATGATTATATGGGACTGGAGGAGGAGGAGAAGGAGGAGGAGGAGGAGGAAGAAGAGAAGCAGGAGGAGGAAGAGAAGGAGGGGGAGGAAGAGAAGGAGGAGGAGTAGGAGAAGGAGGAGGAGGAGAAGGAGAGGAGAAGGAGTAGGAGGGGAAGGAGGAGGAAGACGAAGGGAGGAGGACGAGGAGGAGGACGAAGAGGAGGAGGACGAAGGGAGGAGGACGAGGAGGAGGACGAAGGTAGGAGGACGAGGGGAGGACAAGGAAGAGGAGGACGAAGGAGAGGAGGAGAAGGAGGAGAAGGATGGCAACGCTAACGATCGCACAGTTATCATACATTGTCGTTCAACTGAAACTGATAAGAGACTGATGCCGTGGATAATTATACGATTGGCTGCGATGTTAGTTGAGTCGGCCATTGACAGATGTCGTGAGCATTGCGATTATGGCGCTATAGAAGTCTATGGGTTACTGGTTAGGCTGTTGGATTGGATTAGAGAAGTTGCCAATTTCTGCAGCTTGAGTGTCCGAGAGTTAATTCAGTATCGTCACAGAGTTAACAAGTAAAACAGAACTTTAATAAGAACACAATTTCGAGAGATGGTAGTCTCAAAGTTTCCTCCGTAGCCCCGTTGGAGCTGATATAAGATCCACATTGGACTCGCCGGAACGGCCCGGAAGCCAATATGAAGTCCATGAAATGCCCATGAAAATGATGGCAGGATATAGACTTGATGCATCAGCCTACAGCATCTTGCTCAACTCCACCGGTAAACTGACATCAAATCTAATAAAATAAAATCTCTCCTATGTACATCTATATTAAGCTCTTAATTAAGGCAGGAACTGCCAGGTTAGTGTGAATATTCCACATTGATAAAACCATCTAAGAGAACAGCTAAAAATAAAGCCTGCAGTGAGCTGTGGTTCTTGGTTGAAATCCAACTAACCAACTGGGTTAATAGAAAATGAATTGCGTGTCGGTCTATATTTTATAAGACTGGGTTCCATGTAACAATAGATCATGTTGCTTGTTCTCTTTTACAGAATGCCGATCTGAAGCAGATGTACGCTCAGAGCGAACTCTTCAACCAGATCAAGGCTCGTATTTCTCGTATTGATATATCAGATTAACACTTCCACAATGCTGCTGTCATAACACAAAATGCAGCAACTATTTGTTATTGTTTGTCGAATGCGAAATTGACCAGGAAAAGGGTAAGAGAAACCAGAGGATAGGTAGCAGTCAACAAGTGTGTTGGAAAAGTCTTTTTAAAGTCTAGTGCAGGATGACAACAGTGCATCCAATTCTAACATCACTGACCATAATTATAATATTATGCTATGCACTAAAAGCACAGCTCATTGGTTCAGATCATCATAATTAGAAACATTGCTAAAACTGTAAAAATTGGTTAAAATGCCTAGAGGCCTTACTTGTATCTTCCATTCTACTGGCCAAACCAGCCTCAAGTAAAAACTTGCAGAAGTCACTAAAGTGGTCCATCCTGGTGCAAACAAAAGTATCACCAAGGAGTCACTGTACACATGTATAATATATGCATTAAGTCGCAATGTTGGCACATCATGCACGAAACAATGAAAATGAAAATGATTCTCTCTAACCAACCAACTCAAATTCATGTTCATTGATGACACATAAATGACACATAAATGACACATAAATGACATATAAATGACACATAAATGACACATAAATGACAAATAAATGACACATAAATGACACATAAATGACACACAAATGACAAATAAATGACACATAAATGACACATAAATGACATATAAATGACACATAAATGACACATAAATGACACATAAATGACACATAAATGACACATAAATGACACATAAATGACACATAAATGACACATAAATGACACATAAATGCCATGCTGTCGAACAGGTTACAGTATATAAAACTCTGTTAAGTTGATTGTCTAACTCTACCTGGAAATTACTCGTTTATGAATACCAGTTCATCACTGGAATCATTTTTATCTTTGATTTAGTTAAAGTCACCTGATGATATATCTTGCAGCAAATTAATCTGCTATTTATGAAGCGCCTTTCAAAGGCGTCTTTAACCTGTGTGTCTGGTTTTAGAATTCTGACGTTCGACAGATGTACATAAACGCGCAGACAGAGTGGCTCAACCACATCAAGGTAGGAGGACCTGGACGCTGGTATAAACCTGCCATATCGTCATCCTGATTCTACCTTTATGTACCTTCTCCGTTCTATTTTACCTTGGGGATTGATTGGGGATGGATTGGGGATGGATTGGGGATGGATTGGGGATGGACTGGGGATGGATTGGGGATGGATTGGGAATGGATTGGGCATGGACTGGGGATGGATTGGGGATGGATTGGGGATGGACTGGGGATGGATTGGGGATGGATTGGGGATGGACTGGGGATGGATTGGGGATGGACTGGGGATGGATTGGGGATGGATTGGGGATGGACTGGGGATGGATTAAGGATGGATTGGGGATGGACTGGGGATGGATTGGGGATGGATTGGGGATGGACTGGGGATGGATTGGGGATGGATTGGGAATGGATTGGGGATGGACTGGGGATGGATTGGGGATGGATTGGGGATGGACTGGGGATGGACTGGGGATGGACTGGGGATGGATTGGGGATGGATTGGGAATGGATTGGGGATGGATTGGGGATGGACTGGGGATGGACTGGGGATGGACTGGGGATGGATTGGGGATGGATTGGGAATGGACTGGGGATGGACTGGGGATGGATTGGGGATGGATTGGGGATGGACTGGGGATGGATTGGGGATGGATTGGGGATGGACTGGGGATGGATTGGGGATGGATTGGGGATGGACTGGGGATGGACTGGGGATGGATTGGGGATGGACTGGGATGGATTGGGGATGGATTGGGAATGGACTGGGGATGGATTGGGGATGGACTGGGGATGGATTGGGGATGGATTGGGGATGGATTGGGGATGGATTGGGGATGGACTGGGGATGGATTGGGGATGGATTGGGGATGGACTGGGGATGGATTGGGGATGGATTGGGGATGGATTGGGGATGGACTGGGGATGGATTGGGGATGGACTGGGGATGGATTGGGGATGGATTGGGGATGGACTGGGGATGGATTGGGGATGGATTGGGGATGGACTGGGGATGGATTGGGGATGGATTGGGGATGGACTGGGGATGGATTGGAGATGGATTGGGAATGGATTGGGGATGGACTGGGGATGGATTGGGGATGGATTGGGATGGACTGGGGATGGACTGGGGATGGACTGGGGATGGATTGAGGATGGATTGGGAATGGATTGGGGTTGGACTGGGGATGGATTGGGGATGGATTGGGGATGGACTGGGGATGGATTGGGGATGGACTGGGGATGGATTGGGGATGGACTGGGGATGGATTGGGGATGGATTGGGGATGGACTGGGGATGGATTGGGGATGGATTGGGAATGGACTGGGGATGGATTGGGGATGGACTGGGGATGGATTGGGGATGGATTGGGGATGGATTGGGGATGGATTGGGGATGGACTGGGGATGGATTGGGGATGGATTGGGGATGGATTGGGAATGGATTGGGGATGGACTGGGGATGGATTGGGGATGGATTGGGAATGGATTGGGGATGGACTGGGGATGGATTGGGGATGGATTGGGGATGGACTGGGGATGGATTGGGGATGGATTGGGGATGGATTGGGGATGGACTGGGGATGGATTGGGGATGGACTGGGGATGGATTGGGGATGGATTGGGGATGGATTGGGGATGGACTGGGGATGGATTTGGGATGGATTGGGGATGGATTGGGGATGGATTGGGGATGGATTGGGAATGGATCTGTCTCCCTTTGTCTAAAGATCATTTATATTAATCTCCAACACGCAGTAGAACATCTTCAAGTGCAGTCTCTCTCTCTCTTTAAAAAACTCTCCACTGCCTGCAACAGACACTTGTTTCACCAAGTTGGAACTTGAAATGCACTTTAACAATTTCACTATCTGCTGTAGCTTACAATATCTTATCTGTGGCTTTTTGAATTTCAATTCTTATACATGCTGTTAAGCGTATTGCTACACACACTGTTATTGTATAGAACAGCGACCTGCATAGGACTTCAAAGAGGAGGTGTATTATTAGTATGCATACTCTGAGTCTTATAGACGATTGGTCGGTTCAATGAAAATGCTATAATTACATGAAGTCTGCATTAAGCATCCGCATCAACATACCCTGCAGTGCTACAATCATTGTCGTGTGTGTGTATGTGTGTGCTTTCGTATCCTAGCAACAGATGCAGGCGCAGCATCTATCGTTGTCTGGTCATGCTCCACCGATTCCTCTCCCACCGCATCCTGCTCTGGCCGGGGGTCCAAGCGCCCTCCTGCCGTCAGGGTCCGTCGGACTGCTTGGTCTGCCCGCAGGGGCCCTCACTGGGGGCAGCAGCAGCAGCTCGCATCTACATGGCAGCGCCAGCAGCAGCAGCAAGGACGATAAAGGT